>JABFEA020000054.1:7625364-7645640 GCA_019775915.2 Cyphomyrus plagiostoma
TCTGAGTCCTCTATAGACCTGTGTGAGGGGCTGACGTCTGAGTCCTCTATAGGCCTGTGTGAGGGACTGACGTCTGAATCCTCTATTGACCTGTGTGAGGGGCTGACGTCTGAGTCCTCTATAGGCCTGTGTGAGGGGCTGACGTCTGAGTCCTCTATAGACCTGTGTGAGGGGCTGACGTCTGAGTCCTCTATAGGCCTGTGTGAGGGACTGACGTCTGAGTCCTCTATAGGCAAGCACAAGGTCATTGCCCTACGAATACTACCAATGCTAGTGACAGAATGATTCTTGCTGAATGAGCAGTTTGGAACCTCTCAATTTTAATATCATGAAACTGCATTTTTAACAGCATTGTAACAACACAAAATTAAGTTTTTTGTGTTGTACATAATTAATGCTCCCATCCACCTTCCAAATCAAGGTTAATAACTTGATAAAACACTTGAATGGAATAAAAGGAAGAGATGGGTCTAAAATGGCGGAAACTGTCAAAAGTTTGGAAGCATTTCAAGTTGACATTTTCTAGATGACATTATATGTGCATAATGTGAGTTTGGTTTTTACAATGTTTGCTTTCTACGATAATTTCTGTTAATCTCAAGTTTAAATGTTATTGTATTCCAATTGAGTGCATTCAGAAAGTATTCAGATCACTTTAAATTTTTAATCATTTGTCATGTTATTGCTTCATGCTAAAATTATGTAAATTCTTTTTTGTTCCTGATGAATCTACACTCAGTACCCCATAATTACAGCACAAACACAGAATTATTGAATTTATGCAAATTTATTTTAAAAGAATTTTAAATGTCACGTGGACACAAATATTTAGACCCTTTGCTCAGTACTTAGTAGAAGCACCTTTTTGAGCTGATGCAGCCATGAGTCTTCTTGTGAATGGCGCAACAAGTTTTTCCACACCTGGATTTAGGGATTTTCTGCCACTCTTCTGTGCAAATCCTCCGCAGCTCTGTCAGGTTTGATGGGGAACGTTGGTGTACAGCCATTTTCTGTTCTCTCCAGAGATGCTCAGTTGGGTTTCAGTCAGGGCAGTGGCTGGGCCATTGAAGGACATTCATGGAGTTGTTCCCAAGCCAATCCTGTGCTGTTTTGGCTGTGTGCTTAGTGTCATTATCACGTTGGAAGGTGAACCTTTGGCCCAGTCTAAGGTCCTGACCACCCTGGACTCGGTTTTCATCCAGGATCTGTCTGTGCGTCACTGCGTTCATCTTTCCATCAACTACGACCAGTCACACAGTTTGCGCAGCTGAAGAACACCCTCACAGCATGATTCTGCCACCTCCATGCTTCACTGTGGGGATGGTATTGGGAAGGTGATGAGCAGGAGCTGGTTTCCTCCACACATACCACTTAGAATTAGGGCCAAAGAGTTCAATCTTGGTTTTTTCAAACCAGAGAATCTTATTTCTCACTGTCTGAGTCCTTTAGGTGTTTCTTTGCCGACTCTATGCAGGCTTCCCTGTGTCTTGCACTGAGGGGAGGCTTCCGTCAGGCCATAAAGCCCAGACTGGTGAAGGGCTGCAGTGATGGTTGTCCTTCTGGAGCTTTCTCCCATTTCCACTGAGGATCTCTGGAGCTCAGCCAGAGTAATCTTTGGGTTCTTGGTTACCTCTGACACCAAGGCTCTTCTCCCCTGATTGCTCAGTTTGGCCCGGGTGGCCAGCTCGAGGAAGAGTCCCAAACTTCTTCCATTTAAGGATTATGGAGGCCACTGTGCTCTTGGGAACATTAACTGCAGCAGAATTTTTTGTGGCCTTGTCCAGATCTGTGCCTTGCCACAATCCTGTTTTTGAGCTCTTCGGGCAGTTCCTTCGACCTCATGACTGAATTTATGCTCTTATATGCACTGCGAGCTGTGAGGCGTTTTATAAGTAGGTGTGTGCCTCTCCAAATCGTGTCCAATCAGTTTCATTTAACACAGCTGGACTCCAATCAATATGTAAAACCATCTCAAAGATGATCAAGAGAAATGGACGGCACCTGTGTTAAATGTCACTGTTGCAGCAAAGTCTGAATACCTGCATCCATTTGATATTTCAATTTTTATTTTTTGATAAATTTCCAAACACTTCTGTAATTCTGTGTCTGCACTGTCATTATGGGGTACTGAGTGTAGATTTATGAGGAACAATAATGAATTTATGTAATTTTAGTGAGAAGTTACAACATGACAAATGGCTGAAAATTGATAGGGACCTGAATACTTTCTGAATGCACTGTGTGTGTGTGTGTGTGTATGTGTGTGTGATTGTAAGTATGCAATCGTAAGTAGAAGGACCACAACAGGCAACCAACAAGCACTGTACCCAAACACAAAGACGGGAAACACATGGTTGTCAGATGCCGAACTGTAAGATGCACACACGGTGAGAGATTTACACACTCTAAATACACGCCAGGATCGGACCAGGTACACACAAGACACAGGCAAACACACGCGCAACAATAGGGAAATGAAACCATTAACATTAACAACAACAACAATACAAGGGCTTTAAGGATTGTTAATAATGAGCATGATTTCCCAGGCAAGCAAGTGTCCATGTCTCTCTCTGCTCCCGCGATGCCTCAGTCCGCCCGTCACCAAACTATATTGTGTTTTTCTTTAAGTTTTTAATTTTCTGGTTTTTATGGTATCAAAAATTATTATTTGCTAGGCTTATGAGCAAATTAATTGCATTTCAATGCTTTCTCATGGGAAAAATTTGTTCACGACTACTTTCCTGAAGCGGATTGTGTCTGTGAACCACAGGAGCCACTGTGTATTAGAAGGTGGGGAAATACAAGATAAATTGATAGCACTGGAACGGATGGTACACTTACCTAATCTAGCATGATCTGCCACCTAAAACACAAACTTCACATGCCTGCATGTCAAATGTCAGTGGTTGAAAGATGGGCGGGAAAGTTGTGATATGCTGTAATCGCTCACATTCTAGAGGTGGAAAGTTCAGGTCTGGAAAGTAAAAATCCAGACCAAGATTTTGTTTCAACCAACTAGTTGTGCATAAAGAATAATAGCCATGGAGTACTCAACTGGATGGTTGAAACAAAATCTTGGTCTGGACTTTTATTTTCTGGACCTGAACTACCTTTGCTCACATGCCATGGCGTTAGCTTATCTGTGAGTCACTCAAGCAGTTTTAAATTCACTTTAACGTTATTTACATATACTATTAACATATTTGCTATATGGTGAAGTTGTATTTCAGTTATACTCAGGATTAATCATTGATTTAGCAGTTTCTCCTGCTGTTCCTATATTTGCTTTTGTCCTGAATGGCACCCAATCTTCATTTGTCTTCAAGTCTAAAATCCAAAAAATTTTCTTATCAAAAAACACCAGTTTGTTAGCATCACCTGTGGATCAAATGTTATTTTGTCTACACTATATTCCACTGCTAATCCTTTAATCCCCATTGCTGCTAATTATCAGTATCAACACTGAGAGAGAATCCAAACTATGTAAAATATTTTTAAGGAGTATCTTATCTGTGAAAAACACGCTGTAGAGTTATTCATGTAGAAAGGTAAAAAAAAGTGTGCATTTTCATAGGGATGTACACCTATGCTTGTGCTTTATTTATGACTAAATTAATCTGATGCAAAATCTGCGCGATCTGCTGTATCAGTTGTTTCCATGTACAACACATGAAAAAATATCTGTATTCACTATAAAAATAAATTTTATTTCTGTAGTGTAAAGTGAAGACTATCACTGTCATCAAAGCTAGACCCGACTTGTTTTCTCACTGTCTGAGTCCTTTAGGTGTTTCTTTGCCGACTCTATAGAGCTATAGCATAATGCAGCCTTCAAGAATGAGGTGATGTAATCAGGGATTACCCATAATAAGCAAAAGAAGTACACAAACGTAATAGTCACACTTAGTGGTCATTTTCTAGGTGTGATTAGATTAGATGAGATGAGATTAGATTAGATTAAGACATGGTGCAAGAACAGCACACATAATTATCAAGTCATGTGCCACATAATGACGTTTTGGTCAATGATAAACCGCATATGCCACGGCTGTCCCATAAGATTATAATATACCGGCGGCTGTCCCGCAAGATTATAATATACCGCGGCTGTCCCGTAAGATTATAATATACCGCGGCTGTCCCATAAGATTATAATATACCGCGGCTGTCCCGTAAGATTATAATATACCGCGGCTGTCCCATAAGATTATAATATACCGCGGCTGTCCCGTAAGATTATAATATACCGCGGCTGTCCCGCAAGATTATAATATACCGCGGCTGTCCCGTAAGATTGTAATAGAGCTGAAACATTGCTATCGCCTAGTGACATCATGGCCAGTGTAACGCCATTGTGCCATGCATTACTTATGTGTTTGTGATGATGTTGGTGCAAACAAACTGCGCTGCCAGTCGTATAAAAAAAGTAGAACATACAAATATGTAAAGTCCATAATACTTGATAATGATAATAAACACATATGTTGCTGGTTTATTGTTATTTTAGGGTCTACTCTTTCTACTCTCTCATGGTTTAGCTATGCATGACTGGGTTGGACTGGATTCCCCTCCCCTATAGGACTCCAAAAGTACTTGAAGCTGATGAGTTGTGGGTTCAGAGATACACACCACGGTGGTACTGAGCTGTTATTTGTGGACTTGTGGCCTTCCTGTTAGCTTTAACGAGTCTAGCAATTCTCTTCTGACCTCTCTCATTAACAAGTTGTTTTCAGCCACAGAACTGATGCTGACTCAATGGTTTTTTTTTTTTTTTGTGTTTTTTTTGTTTATTTCACCATTTTCTGAAAACTCTCAACACTAGTGGGTGAAAATCCCAGGAAGGTAGATGTGTCTGAGATGCTGGAACCACCACATCTGGCACCAACAATCACACCATATACAAAATCGCTTAGATCACACATCTTACCTATTCTAATGCTTAGCCAACTTGCAAATGAACCTCTAGACTCTGTCTATGTGCTGTATATGTTCAGTTTTAGCCTCCGGATTTGCTGCTTGGAGGAGCAGGCGGTTTGCATTAACAAGCTGGTGTACCTAGTCAACTATATAGTATAGATACTGTATACTATATACATATACATACTGTATACTGTATACATATAGTATTGAAAAATTATGATGTTTACCACAACTATTTATATACAGTGATTACAGTGATTGTTTACATTATGTAGAGAACAAAGGAAGCAGCTACAAAAACAGTATGCGATAGCCAAATGGCAGCGGTAGTGGGATATACTGAGAATTGAGGCCTGGTTTCCATCCTATTGAATTAAATATTAATTGTGATAAAATAAGCAAGTCTGTGAATTAGCACTGGTTTTGGAAATAATTACGTTATTGGAATGTATAGTAGCAACATGAACTCCAGGAAATACCATTATACTAAAGCGGAATTCTTTTTGATTTCCTTATCCACTCGTTGTTGAACACTAGGAATTAGTATCGCGCCTAAACGAGAGAGACAAATTGAAAATAAAACAGCCCTGGGGGGGGAAATTGCTAACAAATAACGTTTGTACGCAAATGTACGCTGTTATCCAATTGGCTGTTAATCCATTATCACCTCCCTGCAGAGTGTTTTACCAGCATTCCCAGTGGGAAAAAAACACAGCTGATCATTTGTTATTTAAAGGCAACTTTCTTGAAAGCTTAATGTTTATCAAAATTTTGTTTTGTGCTTCCTCTGAAGTCTCAGAACAATAAGACTGAATGAATAAATGAAAATTCACAGCCTGTATTAGAGAGGCATTCATTCTGTGTTCAGAATATGTATATATTTTTTATCACCATATACATTTCTATAAAATGAGAATTATTTACTGTTACATTCATATATTTTATTTGCGATATGTGCTGGGTTGACCAATAGTCCCTGTCATCTTAGCGGAAGGTGATTTATAAAACATTTATTCAACTTTTTAATTTATATTATAAAATTATAAGTTAAGTTTTAATTAATGCTTAGATTATATTGCCTGCTTTGTAGGTTTCAGTAAAACTGCAGGCAATATAATCTAAGCATTAATTAACAGTGATCATTATTGTGTTTGGATAAGGAAACTGGTGCTAGTACCATTTTTTAATGATCATGTTATTTGTAATTATTATTAATAAAGGTAAAAAAAAAATCTCACAATAAGGTGACAGTAGATAGTTTGAAAAGAAAAGGAAAGATGCATATTTAATGGGAAACAACATCAGCCCAAATATTACAGTGACAGAACCATTAGGCATGATTCTGCAGTATATACAGTATGTTTAGAGTGTTAGGGTGCTAATCTTACTTTTCCCTAATGGTGTGTGTGTGTGTGTGTGTGTGTGTGTGTAACATCTGATGATAAATCACCCTGACTTCTTTTACTCTGTAACTCGCAAGGCATGCAGATCTATCCATGGTGCTTGAGTAGTCAGGACACGCCCACAAATGGATGCATTTTGGAAGACACAAAATTAAAGAAGAGTTAAAGAAATTTTAAGCACTCATGTGCCTTTGAGAGAATTCAATACATCACAGATTGTTACTCAATCTGCAAGCCACCCACATATATGATATATACAGGGACTGATATAAATACGCAAGCATCAATGTAAAAATGACTTGTAACAGAATGAATGTGTACTTATTTCATGTGCAGCTGTGCTGTTTTGTAAAAAAAAGCTATTTTTACAGTTTTACTTACTGTTACATATATTATAATCTTTAATTCTATGAAGCATGTACTTCAGTATGTTGAAGAGCACTTGGTTCAGAATTTGTGGAATGCTTTTGTGCTTGACTGAGAAGCTGTAATCAGTGATGACAGTCGTGGGCCCTGTCTGTTTACAAGGCTGTGTGTGTGTGTGTGTGTGTGTGTGTGTGTGATTTCCTGGAACCTCTTAAAATTAGGTTAAATTCCCAGCTTTTCAAATATACCGCTCATTTATACACAACTTCAGTACAATTGAAGACTTCAATGTACAGATTTGTCTTGTTCAAGAAGGCAGGGAAATGTAAAATTCTTAAAGATTACGTTGCTGTTCCTCAGATTCAACCTGGTATAAAGTGACTATGTTTGATTCCAGCTCACAAGATCCAATGTATAGGGAAAGAGGGATTTTCATGCGCTTTCCGTTTACTGACACGCTTACATCATATGCTTTCGGTTTCCTTACACGAGTGCAGGGTCATGCAGAGGTCACAAAGCAGGGGATGCCTTTTGTCGATGAGTAACACACTCTCATGCACTATGAAGTTGGACTACAAGAGGAAAATGTCCAGAGGGGAGTCTCACAAAGATAGGGAAGGCATGGGAACTCCACAAGAAGGGCAGAGAACCACTGTGCAAGCAAGAGAAAGTGCTTCCCCTCTGATAACTGAGGGCCATGCAAAATTCAGAATAGCAAATATAAATCAATGCTAAGCACTTTAAAGTCCTTGACAAACACTGGAGTTTTATTGTCACAGTTGCCAGAGTTCGCTTCTTCCTGCCATTTGGTGCGTCAACAATCCTATCTGACCGCTGAGGAGATGATTGGATTGCAAAATTGTCTAGCAAAAAGTTCACTTCGACTTTTACTTTCAAAGGCACTGAGTGTTTTGAACCATGTTAGCATAAGAATGTTTTTTTTGTGTTTATTTCAAGGAGGGTAAAATAGTACATTAATTTACATAAGCATGAAATAAGGTTTAAAATTACAACAATGTCTTGTTATGGAAAACAGAACGTGACTTTTTAAGTAAAAATCATGTATACAGTAATAAAAATTATTTATACAAAAAGTGTGCTTTTTGATAGTATTAATGTCAAATCTCTCTGTAATACTTAATTTTTTAACAATAAAATTCTGAAAAATAGGTGGTGAATGCTGTATTTCAAAACAAATCCAGTGCATTTTTTAATCAGAAAATGTTTTAAAGTTTAACTTTAAATTGCTTCAGTTCATCATCCTGAAACATAACTGAAAATCTATCTGCTTTGTAAAATAACCCGTTGATCATGCTCAGGATAAGCATTTTGTTTATCACAGACTAGATACATTTGCAGACCTAGATCATCAGTATCAATTACTAGGATTTACTACAGTAGTTGAGCCAGTGCCTGGGATCATTTGAAGTGATTTATCTTTGAATTCCTTTTGTGCCAAACTGATTTTGTGCCTCCCTGTGACATTTCGCTGGCTTGAAATACGAAAACTTCTGCTCCAAGGGCCCTGTGTCTAATTTTTATGGGAAACATAGAGAGGATGGTACTCCGTTTTAAAGCTGTGTTTTGTGAAAATAAATTTTCAAGTAGTGCATGTTAAGTGCATCTGATTATCAAATTAATTTAAAATGCAAAAAAAAATAAAAAAAAAAGTGAATGTTCCAGCTTATTAGGGACGTTGTGAGTGTGACTGATTACATCACTGGCAAATTCTGCCAGCTTCTGTGCATGACGTTTATGGAAAATTGACAGCATAGGTATTATAGCTGGTGCGGCGGTTTAGCAGATAATCCTCGCTGACGCACGGGGTGGGTTTTAAATGCAACCTCAGCGTGGCGTTCGCATGTACCTCTCCGTGTTCCACCAGCAGTTGACTCTAAATCTCCCGTCGACGTGCACAACTACAACATCCTAATGACCCGCTGGCGTCTGTTTCCCGGAAGGCACTCTGATCAGCGTGACCCTAATTGGACGAGCTATTAGTCAAAGTAGATTTATTCGTACGTGGATTTTTTTTTCTGAAATCAAATTAGTGCTTGCAAGTACAATAACTGCATAAAGCAACACATTGGAGTCCATTGGAACATGGAAATTTTGCAGATATGGTGAAATTTAACGCATGATTAATTTTACGGAGCTCTGAGTAAGATACTTAACAGATGTGTGAGGCAGAGGGAAAACAGAACCTGCTTGTGTTTAAATAGCAGAATGCATTCTAGTCCCCTGAGGTGTTTAAATGCTGACGTATGGTCCCTCTAGTAAGACTACAGGGTCCTGTGAATATTCAGTTAATTTTTTATAAGGTGGGGGAAGGAGATGTATATCGCAGGTTTTGACGAAACCAGGCAATAATAATACAAGGTAGTCTTCTCTTGGTCCCTCAGCCCAAGGAAGCTCCGGCCCAGCTCCCATTTTTGTCCCTATAAATTTCCTCTCCACTTGTTTCTAAAGCCCAAAGCCCTCATAAGGTACCGGCCACACTCCGATGTCTGTAGGCCCTGCTTCTGTTCACCTCCCTGAATGGAGCGGGCCTCACATTTGCTGAAGAAGCTGGACAGTGGATGACTCATGTTCTGGAGAAGCTCGCTGTAGGTGTAGGTCCTACCCATACATCTGAAGACTGACTCAGAGACAGGACATCCTACTTCAACCCCCCTCAGCATGTCAGAGTCACCAGGTAGCAGTTTACCCCAGTGTCACTCTGTCTGTCTATACATTTAACAAAGGTAAATCCGTAGATATTATCTGTGACCTGCTGCACATTTTATAAGTATAAATCCCTGTACCCTTTAGATTATAGTTAATGTGTGTGTGTGTGTGTGTGTGTATTTGTTTGTGTGTGCTTTTTAAGAATTTCAAATATCCCTGCTGTATATTTACTTTTTATTATTACCCTTTAGTTTACCGTTGGTATTGTGTGCGTGTTTTGTAAGACTTGTAAATATTAGAAGTATATTACAAGGATGAACAAAATTACTTGCTACACTGTGAAATTTACAAGTGTGTCCCTGTAGAATTTTCCTCCATTAGATCAGCGAGCAAATGCTTTTATCAATAAAGTGCTGTTTTACACTAGATCATCTCGTGAAATTGCATCTAATGAATGAGTGGTGAGTCTGACAATAAAAGCTGGCATAATTCATTTGACGGCGACAATGCATTTAACCAAATCCAATTTAGTTATTTACGTTGCCGCTGATTATTTCTGACATCGAATAGTTGTATTTTAAGAATAACTCCATTAGTATTTTGCAGACACACTACTGTTCTGTAGCTTTCTCCCTGTGTCTCACCCTGTGCCAAATTTCGCAGTGGGGTGCCCTTTTCAAACATAAGATGTATTCGAATATTATGTACGTTCATCTTTTCATCTGACCTCAAGATTGCTGAAAATATATTACAAGGTCTTGGCTGATCAGCCTGGCGAGTTATCACCTGGGAAAAGTGTGTGCTATGGGTCCTAATACTCACAAGAGGCAATAGCAGCATAGACGCTAAAAAGGTCAACAAGTGTTGTATCTGCCCATAAAGAAACTTAACCCTTGGCTGTCTTGCTGTATAATTTTCCACCTTCATTTATGTGTTTGGCAGAGTAGCCGCATCTCTGTTGGACATTACAGCAAGGTCCTTAAGCCCCAAAAACGCTTCAGGGGCACTGAATGGTTGTCCTAAATGCTCATAGGAATTTTTCTTCCACGAAAATGTTCCGAAGGCAGGATGAAAAATGATTGGTTGGCTCCACCTCCTCTACAATCTGATTGGTTGTCTCTCTGAACCAATCAGATAGCTTGGTCCCATCTCCTAAACCTAACGAAAACTAACACAGTTCAATGTACCTGTTGTACAAATGGCAAATAATGAATCTTTGTTCAAAATTATATATAAAAAAAAAAACTCACTATGACTTCTCGCTAAAAATTGTGGGGGGAAAAGTAACTATACATTGTCCATTCATTAAATATTCTGCCTTAAAATCTGAAATGTATTTTTGGATCATTTGACTGTGGGCCTTTCATATTTGACAGCGATCCAGGCACGGTGGATAAAAAGCAATGCTTTTGGTTCAGTGTGCTGCACTCGTCCAATCATTCATCCGTCATCTAAGCGCTTATCCTGCTCAGGGTTACGTGGGGGGGGGTGGGTCTGGAGCCGATCCCAGTCACCCTGGATAGGATGCCAAGGCACGCGCACATTTACAGATGCCATACGGGTAATACAGAGATGCTAATTAGCCTGGCTGCATGGCTATGCATTGGGGGGGCTTCTGGGGCACCCCGAGGAAAGCCACGCTGCCCTGGGTGAGCATGCAGCCTCCCCACAAAGAACAGAGGTGCTGCTTGTAACTGCTGAAGGGAATTAACAGCTGAGGATATATGCTATCGCTGCGCTGCACTGATTTATTTAGCATTACCTTAGCAGCCCTGTTTAACCTTCAGTCCATTTATTCCTCGCAGCTTTTCTGTGACGTGCCTCCATCTTCCAGACAGCTACAATACACCTCAGTGGAGCGAGGTGTTCCTCGATAAGGAAGACATTAACCTGAAAGCGTAAAGATAATTGGATCGGATATCACCTACAACATTAACGCCCCCTCGTAATTTATAGATGCTTTGTGTGTTGCTGATCTATAATGAATAGAATCCCTTTCATTAATTAATTAACTGTCAAAAGGATATTGCAGACTTTCTTTGACCATAATAAGTAACTGTCTTGCGATTATCATGCAGTAAGAAACAGGGATGAGGACAAAGTGAAAGGAGTGCAAATTCCCGCGTGCTGCCATTTGGAAAACCAGCAGGGCGAAGTTGACTTAATATCAGTACAGCGTCAGTGCTGTATGCAAGAAGCATCAATGAGAAAGAGAAAAACAAATGTTTGTTAATGGAAATGCAACTAATATTATGGCCAACATGTTCCCATTAAGTACACACAGGGGCCACTTTATTAGATACTCCTTCATATTATCAGGAAGAGCTGCGTAAATGGGGAGATAAGGTGAGCTGTGTGTTCAGAGAAGCCTTTCCACAAAGCCACTGTCGTACTTCGCTGTTATTTCTGCATCTGTGGCCTTCCTGTTAGCTTTAACGAGTCTGACCATTCTCCCCTGACCTCTCTCATTAGTGAGGGTTCTTCAGATCCAGAACTGCCACTGACTGGATTTTTTATTATTATGCAAACTCTGTATGTTGTAGTGCAGGAAGATTCCAGGGAGGTGGCTGTTTCTGAGATGCTGGAGTCACCACATCTGGCAGCGACCTTCACACCGTGTTTAGAATTGCTTGGATCATGTCTCCTCTCTCAACTCTGTCTGCATGCTGGGACCGTACGTTTTCAGCCGTCCTGCCATGATTCACTGTTCGGGGGAAGCAGGCTGTTTGTATTAAGTGGCATGTAAGCACATATTGATTCTATGTGGATTTTTTTAAGTACCTAGATTTGAAGAACATTCTGTCGATCTTTAAGTGCCCAACAGGAAACATTTGCACAAGAATTCAGCCCCAGCCATGCAATAAATGCAGTAAAGCACCCTACATGCAGGTGGCACTGTTTTTCAGACCCAGTGAAACACACAGCTACAAATGCTAGTGCTATGCAATGCTTAAAAAGAGGTAAGCAAAACATTCTGATATTCTATACCCGTGTTTTCTACTTCTAGCAAAGTGCTGACTCTCTTGACAGCTCGGCGGAATGTGTGCTGCTGGGGGCTTTGCATCAGACTCCTAGTAGCGAGGTAGCACCTGTGGTGTTTTCCAGAACCTCTCAATGACTCGAAGGTGCCTAGATGTTATAAAATCATTTTTCACACATGCTGACCTCCGTCGGGTGCAAAGCCCATGGCCAATCTGGAGGCCTGTGAGCGTCCTGCCAATAACCTCAGAGCCACTGTGAGCTTGACAGCTGTACTGTCCTTTACCAGCAGGCCCTGCTCCCCATGGACTCAAAGAGAAACTAAGCGTGAGTTTCTAGCCAAGTGCGGATCCCACAGGCTCTGAGAACTGTCTGCACATATGTCCTCCTTCAGCCGACGGCATCATTCATCCGAAGGATGACAGACACGGTACATCAGCATCCAGGTAGGCTGCCGTGCCAAATGCAATGTCGAGCATCCGGCCGACTTCCCCCTGAATCTATGCGTATCGCCTTTTATTCCTGTCTATCCTTCATGTTCCTATTAACAGAGGGACTGAGAGGAACAGAACACTGCTGACTTGACAGACATGAACGACATCGTGTACCAGGAAATCCAGCTGCTCTCTGGCACTTACATCGCACGAGCCGTGCCCTCAAACCCATTAGGACCCGTTCGACTAATTCGGCACCAAATAATGGTCCCACTCTTCAGTCTGATGCCCCGAAGCATGGTATAACCACACTGCCGGCTCAGAGAGCAATCTAAATGTGTGACTGATAAGCCGTAATGACTGCCCATTACAGACATGACTAATAGCCCCATACATTGTACTAACTACAAAGGGACAGTTTTAATACTTGCCTGGAAAAAGGCTCATTCTGAACATTATGTTAAATGTGGAAAATACTTTTCAAACTGGGTGACGCATTACGATGTGGTCCTCATAGCTGTTGGGTTTTCATGCCATGGTTTTTTTTTTTTATTTTTTGACCTGACACTGATATCACAGGGGAAGGCAATTTATAAAATCAAATAATTGCATTTCTTAAAATGGCTGGAGACTAAGCTCTGAGTTCACACAGTGGCAAAACAAATAACCGTCATGGAAATCGGGTACAGGATATTTACGTATATTTTCCTTGTGACTATATATGAATTTAGGTAGTGCTCTAATAGTTATGAAAGACGGCAGAATTGTAAGGAGTACAATTCAGTTTTATATTGTTAGATGAGACACTGAAGATGAATGTAATCTTACACTGCACCAGTGAAATATTTTGCTGCAAAAATACATAGGTTCCCAACAAGGCAAAACATTGGTTATTTATCATTTTCACTTGCCACTAGACAATTAGTGCACAGACAATGAATATCAGCTTAAACAACCTGACTTTATGTCATTAGGGTGCTGTGTTATATGCCATATATACAGTAAACAAGTGTTTATATGTAAATGGCCACAGTAGTTCCATAATCACCCTAAGCATGTCACTTACTTAATAAATGTTAAATTTATCACAGTTTCTGAGTTGGACCGAATTTAGCTATTGTTGAACCCAGCTTGTGGTGAATGTTTTGATTTCAGGCCCATTGCTTTCTCACCGAGGTCTGACAGCAGAACCACAACAGAGTAACGGGAAACCAGCGATGCCAGAAGTGAGCAGGAGAGTCAGGAGGGAAAAGCCAGGGCTTATAAGCTGTGAAGTATTACAGCTACCAAGCCACTTCCATCAGAAGCTCTTCTCACCAATAATTACACTGCATAATTGGTGTCAGTCTGGAGACCATCAAGAATATTCTACTAAATTTATTATTATTATTATTATTATTATTATTATTATTATTATTATTATCGTTGTTGTTGTTATTATCATTATTATGCATTCTGTTAAATAAGTCAGGATAATGGAGTCGCTTTTATGAATACACATTCAGCACGACAGGCCCAGTTGTTGTTAAGAATTCAACATAAATAATTAGGAATCAGGATTATGAACGGGCAGGATACACTTATAAAGACAGACTGAATAGGGTTGGGTGCCAGTACTGGGGGAAAAAAACATTATAAACTAAACATTAAAAATGTGTGTGACATATTACATGAATTCATTTGATGGATGTGTTTTTAATGACAAATTGATGTTTGTGTGTAAAATTAATTACAGTAGTTTCGAGAGAAACCAATCTTAGAAATTCATAGCAGGTGTCAGTCACTACCCAGTATGATCCAGTGAGAGATAATAAACTTACCAGTGGAAAGTGGGTTAAACTCACAGAAGATTGACAGCTAATAACACAGACTGGGCTCCTCTCTCTTCTCCACATCATGCATCATAATTTTCAATATAACTGAAAATTGTGTTTTGTTTTTTTTTTGTCGGGGGTGGAGATTTTCATTCCAATGTTCATTATTTTATAACTTTAAAAAATGTATACTTTTTATGTTTTATTAATTTATGTCTTTCAGATCTTTACTGGTAATTTAAGCTGAGTATTTTTCTGCATTGCCTTACTTATTTGGGATAGATTACATCACGCTGATTTTCAATCATCTCCGCATACACTATATGGACAAAAGTATTGGGACACTTTGGCCATTACACCCACAGGAACTTTTATAACATCACACTCTAAATCCATAAGCATCAATTTGCATACCAAGACAATTTGGACAATTCCACGTTTCCAGCTTTGGGGTAACAGTTTTGGGAAGGTACTTTGCTGTTCCAGTATGACTGTGCCTAAGTGCACAAAGCAAGGTCCATAAAGACATGGTTGGGTGAGTTTGGTGTGGAAGAACTTGACTGGCCAGCCCTCGCAGAGCCCTGACCTCAATCCCATCAAACACCTTTGGGATGAACTACAACAGATTGTGAGCCAGGCCTTCACATCCAATATCAGTGTCTGACCTCAGAAATGTTCTTCTGGATGAATGGGCAAAAAATCCCACAGACACATTCCATCATCTTATTGAAAGTCTTCCCAGAAGACTGGCAGCTGTTATAGCTGCAAAGGGGGGGACCAACTTTATACTGATGCCTGTGGATTTACAGTGGGATGTGATATAAGTTCCTGTGGCCTGGTGTCTCAGTACTTTTGTCCAGATAGTGTACATCCAAGTTCCTGGGCTTTAACTGGACCACAGAAAACTAGTAACTTCTACTGCTGAAGACTGAAAGAGTAATTACAAGACAGTAAACATTTCCTCTTTCTCTTCCAGTCCTAAGAGGATTTCCAGTCCTTGCTAGCATAATCATGATATCTCCTCTATACTTGGCTGTAGGAATGGGTGACCTGCTTTGTTTGTGTTAAAGGCAAGACCTGCTGCTTCTCTGACAACATCCAAGCATGGATCTAATCACATCCTTTTTGCCACGTTTTCAAAGGATTGTTCAGGTGCTTTATTGCAAATTCCATCCAAACTTTCAAGCTGTTCACAATCAGAAATGGCTTCATCTTTACCACCTTTCATACAGCTGGATTGTTTTTGTGATATTTTGTGAGTATTTTTCACTGAGGCCCATTTTTTTCTGACCACTGAACTCCGTAACTCTTTCTAAATGGCTTCGTAGGGCCCTAAGCTCACTCCCTGGCCAGACAGACACTCAGATGCATGTGGCGTGGTCCAATCCACCCTACATTTATGGTCACCGAAGCAGGCTGTTCCCACAGAGGTATTCAAAGCATACATATTTGTAGCAGTTGCCTTATCTGTGCTTTTCAACAATTTTTCATTTCTTAATTGCTTTGCTTACTTTGTATGTCTGTGTCAGTGTGTTTCTGGAAATGTTTCTCATTTGGAAAAAATAAACAGGCTACTTACGATTCACATTGTACATAAAGGAGATCTCATTGACTTTCAACTGAGAATAATTGTCTTTGTGCGTCGAAGTCCTGCCAGATGACAGATGGGAAAAAAATAGGTATGTGTCAAAAGGAACTGAAGTCAGCTGAAGAAAAATAAGACACGTCTCTATCAAAGGTTAAAAGTATGTGGAAGAGAACACCTGAAAGTACAACTGATGGCCAATAACAGAGAGAGATATGAGCGACCAGTGTATAATGCTCACATCTCCAGCCAGGTTGCCTTGTACAAACCTGAATGGCTTTCACTGGGCAAGACGGCAAACAGAAGCTCAGGACACAGGGATGGGAGTAAGGAATAGAGACATTGATTGATTGGTTGCAGGAGCGAAGATGGGTTGGAGAAAATGCGGGGAAGGGATGGAAGAATAGGACAGCCATTTTGGAATCTTCACAACAGAAAACACACAAGAAAACAGATGATGGATTTTTTAAAAGGCTACAATCAGGTACAAGCATAGGAGACACAAACCAGCATTATCTAGCTGGCAATAATGTACATGACAATGGAATGAATCTGCTCCTCCAAAATGCAGCTCATTTGAAGGCCCAGAAAAGATGTAAAATGTATGAATGCATTTCACTGTCTCGTGCATAATGGACACGTGCATTTTCTGAGTTAATCGTATACAGTTATGCCAGTGTTATGTTTTAGAACCTGATTTTATATATAATTCACAACACAACTGTGCAACTCATTACATTTCCACCCTCAGTGATAAATGTATAAAAAAGTCACTGCCTTTAATTAGTATTTGGCGATTTATTGCCTTTCCATGAGGCCGACTTCTTAAATGTTATATTAATGATGGTAGAAAGCTTTGCTGAAGTACATAGAGAAACCGGAATACCTAGGGAGAATCCACACAACACAGGATGAACATGTAAACCCCATACAGAACAGCAGGCATCACATCTGAAATCATACCTGGCGTAACGCCTGATGTAATGCCAGGCATAACGCTTGACGTAACACTTGACGTCACACCTGGCATAACACCTAACGTAACACCTGGCGTAACGCCTGACGTAACACCTGATGTAACGCCTGATGTGAAGCCAGGCATAACGCTTGACGTAACACCTGACGTAACACCTGCCGCCACACCTGCCGTCACACCTGGCATAATACCAGGCGTAACACCTGACGTAACACCTGCCATCACACCTGACATAACACCAAACTCAGGAGGCAGCAGTGATACCTGCTGAGTCACTGTCCCTGTGGACGAAAACACACAACACATGGTTTAACAAAAATGACATCTTCATTGCCGAAAACGGTGCTTATACCATATCAGCAGGTTATATTTTTCAGTATGAATTTGCTACACCTGTAATGGACTGTCCAAGACTTCATCTTACCCTACTCCCTCCAAGTAGATTCCACATCAAATTGTTGTTTCAGTGAAAGGCTGGCTGACTGTACACATGCTGAGAGAAAATGACGTCTGATCTAACAGAACTCATGTGCCAATAATATCTTTTTATAAGCAGTATAGTACTGCTTCTTGTACTTTAAACTTTAACATATTCAACCAAGTTGTGTACTTTCTTTCAATAAACATAATGTATTCAGAGTAATTCATCAGGTGCAATAAGATTTTATTGATTGCTTTGAGGGGAATGTTGTTACTTTTTGTCCAGCAATATTGCAAAAATAAAGAAATATAGTACAATAGTTTTTTCCTTCTCCTAAGATAATAAATAATGAAGAAGAAGGAGAAAGTATGTATTCAGTGGTGCTACAAGTGAGGCATGAACACACCTCAGAAACACGGAAATTGCATAACGTCAGTGGACAGGAGGGTCCATAGAGGAGTCAGAGTTCAGTGAGGTTGGGTTCGGGATATGAAAACCAGGCGTACTGAAGACATGTACGGCTGAAGTGCATCTTAGGTAGACAAGACTGTATCAGCTATCTGTTGGGAGGATGAACTTCATAATTCATAATAGAGTATAGTTTTGGCACCTTCTCCCCACCACTGCTACCACCAAGAAGAACAGACTCAGATCTATGACAGAGCTAGCTTTCCTTGAGGCTACCAGCTCCCTTCATCTTGATCTTACAACCCTCCAGAAACCAGCAGTGAAGACCATGTAGCCGACTGTAAGAGTGGTGAAACCCACCAAGTGGCTTTATATTGCAGATGCATGGTACATCATGCATTTCCTTGTAGACCCTGCTGTATTATGACTATCATCCCTGCTTAGTCATTGACAAAGACGCAAAGGTATCTAGAGCATCGTATCGTTTTTACAATCTCCCCTTGGTGACGGGAGTCAGTGGCTCAATCCCCCGCAAACAAAGCTCCTCACCAAGCTTCCGTACTCCCAATTTGGAGTTGCAGCTGAAGTCTGAGTAAAGAGTAAACAATCTAGGGAGTTTTACCTGCACAAAAATGTTTTATGGGCAGAACGAAAAATGATTGGCTGAGAGAAATAACCAATCAGATTGTAGAGGAGGTGGGTCCAAGTATCTAGAGGAGGCTGGACCAGCCAATCACATGTTTTGTTCCCATCTCCTCTAGTTGCTTGTACCCACCTCCTCTACAATCTGATTGGTTATCCGTTTCAACCAATCATTGTTCGTTATGCATTCTTGTGGAAATAAGCAGTAAACAGAGTCAGTACTATCCTTTGCTTCCCTCTCCGGAACCACAGTACCACACCAGTTGATGCTACGGACAGATTTTGGCCCATCAGTGGGATAATCCGTGATTCAGGTGACCGCTGCATCCTCATCCCATATCACCTTCAGTCCCCCCTCCTGCAGCATACCTTTCTGCCCACAGGAACTATGCACGAGGTTTTCCAGAGGTCTCATCTTGCACACACACTTTCATTTAATAATTTATCCATATTATTTTTTCCAAATTTAAATGTTTATAAGGCAATGTCTGGGAGTGTGGCTTAATAATAAATAACGCTATAGAGCATTGGGAGTTGCCGGGCAGAGCCTGAGTTGCCAGGCTGAGACAAACATGGGGCCCTTGCTGCCTTGCTGGCACCAAGCTCTGTTCCCCCACACTTACTTCTTAGTTCCCTATGAACTTGGGTATCACTGTGACAAGGTGGCTGCCATTGTCATGCTGCATGAAGCACTGGACCGGATCATCAATAAATTAACATGCAGGCTCATTTTAACGGAAGCAAACACTAAAAATGACACCTTTCAAAAACAAAGTGCCCACCGTGTTTTATGAATAACTGAACTTGGTTGCTTGATAAAACATCTGACTCACGGCGTTGATTGTATCGGCTGTTTGCATTCAGCCTTGGAATTTGTGGATCTGCAAACTCATCATTCTATCAAATCTTGCTCAAATTGTATGTGTTGTAGCTATGCGTTTTTTGTTTGTTTGTTTAAAGAAAATATCAGTAAATATATAGATTTGCCCTTTAAAATCTCCTGTTGGGAAACAGACTTTGTAATCCATAAAGTGAGGGCGAGGGTGTGACAATCCCCATTTGTCAGTGTTATCCTCACATTTTCAGCTTGCTTATCGGTCAGTCATCAATGAATTGTAATTCTGCTCTCGATCAATGTGAGAAATAATGCACTACATGGTCCTGAAATGCCGACAAGCCTGTTATAGCACAGACACCTGCACACACAGACACACACACACAGACACACACACTAAACTATACATGTTGCACAGTTTAATCCATTTCTGTGGGCTTTTGCTCAGACGCGCTGGAATATCAATGTCCCGACATAGTGAATGATGCTTGAATAAAGGCCAGGGGCACTAACCTTGATCATTTTGATGATAAGAGGTTATTTATTCATGAGTTATTCAACACAGAAAGGATTTTATTGAAGGAAAACATCAAACAGCACACACATGCACATACATGATGAGAATATGATGAGTGACTTTTTTGGAAAAAAATACAAACAAAAACAGATTTCACAAGGAATTAGTTAAATTAAATGAAGGAATTAGTTAAATTAGACAGATAGACAGACAGAGAGATAGATTAGACCAGTGGTTCTCAACTCCGTTCCTGGCGCCCCCCCGACCGGAATGTTTTCGTTCCAACTTTAATCAGCCTCAGATGAT
>JABFEA020000054.1:7673405-7688417 GCA_019775915.2 Cyphomyrus plagiostoma
GGGCAATCACAGGAGGTAACGAGGTGGGTGTGGCACACATGGGGCTGGAACAGGACGGACGTCGCAGGACGTAACAGGATGCAACATATTCACAAAAGCAAAGTCAATTGAAAGTACTGCCTCCATGCTGTATATGAGCCCTGTGATGTATGCAGAAAATGTCAGTTTCATCTCAGTTTCATTTTGTTGTGTGTAATCTGTGTGTCCAACCTGTGTTTGCCTGCACTATCCATCAAACCACCTGGTATTTCACTGAGGCACTGAGGAGGGTTTGTCTGTATCACTCTTACGTTAGGGTTCTGCGCAAGAAACATTCACAGTGAATTATTTCTCACTTGCTTATTTATTTTTAGAGCCAAAATTGCAGAATTTTTAGGTGGAGCAACTATGTTTGATACATATGTTGTGCTTTGGACATCCTGCAACTGCAATTTGTCATCTGCCTAAAAATATACAGTTAACATGCCAAAGTGAAAAGTAGCATAAAGTATTTTATATTTTATAGGACATGTGAATCCATTAATAGGATCCAGACTTGCTGTGGTGCTGGATCTGATGTACAGAGCACACAAAATATCTCTTTAGATTTTCATGAAGATCAAATCATTATGTGTCCATTTGCTATCCAAGATCAGAATGACGATGCAGATGCATCAGTGATGGCTGTGATGAGAGTCACCAAAGTCATAGGCACTTTTCCAGGGCATTACAGTGTATATACAACACTTTTCTTGCTTTGAAAGAGCTTTACTGGATATAAAATATGGCTGGAAAAAAAATGCACCCAAACTATTAAAAGCACCCAAGCTTGTAGCCTTCTTTTGGTCATAAAGGATGAGCTCTATGAGTGTTCTGTAGTTTATATGCTGCAGTCTGGTTATACTGTAGCATCCCTCTGAAGTTTTTTTTCTTGCTACGTCCTGTAGACCCATAATCGATCCAATCAGAGTTTTAGAGAAGCAGTGCATAGAAATCTCATTCCAGGATGCATGCAGTTGTTGATGTCCTACCAGTAGACTCCAATCCCAACATGACTTTACATTTACTTGCATTTGCTTATTTTTTGTGTCTAATGTGATGTACAGGTCAGGCAGGTGACAAATAATTTTATTTACTCCTCCTGATCAATAAATTGATCACCACTGATATCTTTTCTCTGTCAAATACGTCATAAAAAGAAATTGGAAATAGGTCATGCCCAGAATTTTATACTTAGATGTTAAAAATAACGCAAATTGATTGTTTACCTCAGGAGTCATAACTGTGCAGAAGCTCACTATACTCTAATTTAAACTTCTTAGGCGTTCTGATCCCAACTGCAGTCATGCTGTGCAGAATTAACAGGACCCTCTGAAACGATAAATTATATATCACAGAAAGCGGCGACCATGAAGTAATGTAAGGTGCCCCTTAAAAATGTTTCTGTGGGTCTCATTCCACGTGTTTCCTCAATCTGAATTCTTCCCTTACTTTTACTAATGATACAGCAACTACAACTAATGATGCCAGATTTTTTTTTAAACACCTAACATTATGCCTCTGAGGCTACAGGAATGACTATTTTAACTTCTGCAGGTAATGAAAGTAGCACTTGCCAAATGTTTGTTCATTATAGGCCAGAGGCCATGGCTGTTGAATTTAATCATCTGCTACCAAGACCAGAAAATAATTCCGTATAATCAAGGAGCAGCAGAATCAAAATGCGTCCCGTAAAAAAAGAATATTGCAGTTTGTTTGCTGGCTTCTGTAATCTCAGTAATTCCAGGGGAGGGAGTCTGAGTGAAGGAGAAGCAGGATAAGAAAAAGGCAATTTGAAAGTATAAAATAATTTGAAGCTGAAAAATGAAGGATTGATAGAGATATAGGATTGGTACAGGGATGTGATATTGATCGTCAGCAGATGGTTGACGGTATGTTTAGGGATTAAAGGTTTTATATCAACTAATGGGATGAATCCCAAGCTGAAACCCTTGAAGGCTTGACTGAGGATAGATAAAAAATAAAATGTAAAAAAAAAAAAATGCAAAACTACCCGTATAATGTGAATGGTATGAATCATAGGTACTAATGTTACTGGTTCTGTTCATGACAATTATTTCTGTCATGAAATACA
Organism: Cyphomyrus plagiostoma; assembly: GCA_019775915.2. Classification (NCBI taxonomy): domain Eukaryota; kingdom Metazoa; phylum Chordata; class Actinopteri; order Osteoglossiformes; family Mormyridae; genus Cyphomyrus; species Cyphomyrus plagiostoma. Next base: position 7,675,519 of record JABFEA020000054.1, read on the forward strand.
TTACAGGTATAGAGACTTAAAATAAATGAGAATGATTGTTCTTAGAGGTAAGTTAGATTAATGCCTTGATGTTTTGTTGGAAAATCCTGTTCAGGGTGAACCTTGTGACCCTGCTCAGAATATACTCAGTGGTGGGCACATGTGACTGAACAGTTAAACCAATAAATCGCTAAAAAAATTAACGGAAGCTAATGATGACTGGTAACCACTAATTTTTATTATATTACCTTAATTTAGGTTTGGTTTTTGGCTCTGAAACCCTTAAAAGCATACCTAGATGGCTGATTTTTTTGTAGCTTAGATATCGAGCGTTTCAAAAAGGTAGAGTATGTCAAGATCAAACGATGATCAGGGTTCAGGGTCGAGCCATACTGTGAACAAACAGTTTTCCACTGTGAATTATCCGAGCCGTATTTGAGCGTACATGCACTGACATGGTCCAGCTTACTAGCAAGGTCCAAGGTTTCTACGTCGATATGGATGAATTATCTGAAAGAAAAAAGGGCATAATATTACTCAATATTAATAGTATCGTACATTGTGCTGTATCGGTGCATTCCCAATAACTCATAACTTGAACATTTCACTTACTTAAAGTACTATAGAACAGGGGAACAGAATAGATTTGTAATGTAAATTTATGCAAGCAAATGCTAATTCCGCAAGTAATTCATGCTAACATAAGATGGCGATCCTCACCGACTTGCTTGCAGAAATGAGCAAATAGTAAATCATGACGTACGCTACGTGAATGGCAGTCTCTCCTCAGTTTTATGTTGGTGTCGCTCTCCAAACCTGGCAACGCCTTTTCTGAGCTGATCCTTCTGCAGTGGAAAACCATAGTGAGCTGGAATCACTCTATTACTGGTCCCTCTGAGCCTATGCAGAACTTACACCATAGCCTACTCCAGTTTACACATACTTGTACACTGGTTCATCCCTATTGCAATGTGATGTGATTCAACATGATTTGATTCAACACAATCAAGAAGATGTTGCTATGCAAGTAAATATGGTACACATAGTTTGATTTTATGTGGTTCTCAGCAGACAACAAATAAGAAATAAGCTAAAAATGCCATTTTTGCTTCTCATATTTGAGTTTCTAGTACTGGAACTCAGTAAGCATCTCATCCATCCATCCATCTATCCATCCATTTTCTGTAGCTCCCTGTCTTATTAAGGGTCGCAGTTGGACTAGAGGCTATAGGTGCAAGGTGGGGAATAACCCAGGATGGCGTGGCAACCTATCACAGGGCACACACACATCATTCATTCACACACCATTCACTCACAAGCCATTCACTCACACACCATTCACATGGGCACCTATTGGAAATCTGCACCCTTCAATTAACCTCTGCATGTGTCTGGACCACGGGGAGAAACTGGAGGAAACCCCATGACGACACAGGGGAGAACATGCAAGATGCACACACTTGGAAGATGAGCAGAAGGTTGACCCCTGGTCGCAGAGGTGTGAGGCGGCAGTGCTATCCACTGCACCACAGTGCTGACCCTCATCTTCTATACATTACATAATCATAATATTACAATTATATGTGAATTATGCGGATTTTACTCATGCAAAGATGATAGAAACAATGCCACCCAAGATCATCTCAAATTGCTTCCAGTGCACATTTTTCTAAACCTAGGTAATCGAATAAAGCATTTCTGCTGGATGGAGGCAGGGTGGCCAAATCTGCGTCGCCACGACACGTAGCTACAGTACGTTTCTGGGGGGGGGTTCGTCGGGCACACAGCTACGTCGTTCCTACCGTGTCAGTTAGATGCCGAAGTATAGAATAGAGATCTTTTATGGATCCTGTTGCCCCATTTTCCATGCCATGAAGCTTATGGGGGTTTTAGCAAGCCAACTTGCAGGACCTTGCTCAAGGAATCCATGGATGTGTGAAGATTCTGCCAAGTTTGGGAAGGGACCTCTGGATCACAGGGACAGAGGCTTAGCTCACTGAACTATAACATCACCTAACCTTTGACATTAAGGCTGTTTACATTTATATTGGCCTTTTAAGACTGTAATTTCAGAACTCAGCTTCGCCGCAGAGGTACACCACGCTGTTCAGCTGCTGCTGCGTCAACCAATCACATCTTGTCTTTACATGTCATCCGGTTAACAGCATGCCAGATAGACACGCTCGCAACAGACGGGAATAGATATGCGTGATTTTAGGGTTTACTTGTGAAAACATGTTAGCGGATCTATGGTTATTTAGTGGAACTAAATTTAGCGGGTTTTCAAAATGACCAAAAACACTATTCTGCTAATGAAAAGTTAGCTCTGCTAATTAGCGGAACCCTGCACACCACTGGGTACATGATTGGAAGGTGAATTATTAGAATAATGATGATGATTATTATTTTTTGTTGGTAGTAGCATAGTAAGCATATAGTGCATATATTGCTTATCATGTTATAAGTCAGGATGAATTGTTCATCTGGTCAAAAAACTGTTTTTTTTTTTCCTTGATGATGATCATGGCCATTCTCTTATTTGAATTCTGCTTGTTCTGCACTTTCAAGCATGATTTATGACTGGGACATTACTCCTATTTATATATTTCATTATGCTTCTGAAAGTTCAGGAGCAACACCAAAGTTTTGGCAACATCATTCATCATGTTAATGCTCGTGTTTGGCAGACATGTTGTGGAGTCCCTTTTTTACAGCACAAGTTCAGAAAATACAGTCAAAATATAGTTTCTTGATAATGTTGTCTCCGCTACTGAAGTCCACCCCTGAAAACTTCTCCTTGTAAAATAAATCTCAAGAGAACATTGAGTGTGTCTGGAGAGAAATAAGCTATATTTATCAAGTACCTCTGATTAATTCTCATAAGTCACATTTCATTGTTTTGTATTTGTTGTGTTTTAATTTGCTTCTCAAATGTATGAAGAAAAAGTCCCATTTTAGAACAAGAATTTGCAGACACGCCTTTCATAATTAGCAAGCTAAGATAAAGTGGTTAAATTTGAAAGCATAAGCTCGACATCTTTCATCCCATGTCAGTTTTCCTCTCTCTTCACAGCACTTTTTTTCTCTCACTGCATTTTTTGTTCACTGCTATTAGCTACTGAGCACTCCCTACCCAGGTCTTTTCAGTGACACGTATGATCTTAATTAACCCCATCCCTTCCCCCGCCTCTCTTTATAGCCCCTCCCCCTTTATAATGGGGGTATAGCAGTATTCCTGTGCCTCCATCAGTTCTACCCTGAGCTGTTACTTTTTTATGCTGTATGTCCTGTGCCACACCATTGCATACACCCCTGCTACCAATGATTTTGCGATGATTAAAAGGAATAAGCATTAGTGCAAAGACGGCCAAAGCTGAGCAGCCGGAGCTGTCTGCTAGCAGACAGAGTCCTGATTCATCGACTCTCCTGTCTTACAGTTCACCATCCAGACCACCGGACAACTTCATGATTTATAGTTTTTTTGTCTTACTTCACTTTTTAATTGCTCAGAAGACACTTGCTGCCACTTGCATGTCGTATGTTAGATAAACCGTCCTGGGACTTCATCTGCAGTGCTTTGATTGTGACTCAGTGTCGTTTAGCCACTTGGCTGCCCGTTACTCCTCTTAATTATTCCGTTCGGAGATCAGGAATCTCCAACCATGACAGGGGCGTCTAAATCTCCTTCCACTTGTACGCCGGTGTTGAATTCTTTCAGTGTGATTTTAAGAAGTCCTTACAAACACAACAACAAACATCCATCCATCCATCCATTAATCTTCCATCCTTGTACATTGTTCATTACAATGCAAACACAATAGTTAACCATATAATCTACAACATTATAGTAGAAATTGCACTAAATTATAGTAATAATCCTATAAATGCAATTCACTGGCTTTAATTGGTGCATCCACATGACGATGTTGCCTTTTCACAACACGGAGATGAGGAAAGGCACCCAGAAAACTTGTCACAGCAAACTAGCAGAAGCGAAGGTGAACCCTAATCTGAAGGGACATAAGTGATGCAAAGTAAATAGAAACTGAGTGTGATGATGATTAATCTGCACAAATTAAACTCAAGCAAAAAAGAAACCTTGTTTAAGGCACTTTCCTGTCAGTGGGGGGGGGTGGGGGGGTTTGTGATTAGATGCCATACTGTGAAGCCACATGAGCCAACACGAGCAGAGCAGGCAAACATGAAAGAAAGAGGTGACAATCTGACTGCAAAAATAAAAACCGCGTGCCACTGTGTGCTGAACAACTCGTACTCTTTCTTTTATGTGTCGCGTGTCTCTCTTCCATCGATCGTGCAGCCAAGTGACTTACAAATAAAGGAGGAATCCCGTGGGCTGCATATTCAGCAATGAATACTGGGACTTTCCCCACACGTGTGACATTAAACTCCGTGTACCAACAAGAATGGGATGACAATGGATATTTGCTAAAATTTATTGCAGACAATTATACCCTTCGTCATGTAAATCATTCCACTGCACAGATTTTTCAGGTAACATGTACTGCTCAAGCTAGGCTTGGGAAAATGTTTTCTCTGAAGCTGCCCCCCCACAGGCCCCCCAGACCACACATACAGTGCATTCTGTTTATATATGATTCAGTTTTGCACTGCGGAGTCAGATGGACCATTATAAAGTTTTACTTGCAGGGGGTTCTGTAGTTGTACAGGTCAAAGGTATCATATCCAAAGCTATGAAATTGTAGGAGGGACCTAAATTTGTACATTTTCAATTCAGTTCTTGCAAAGAATGGTTCAGTCACGGATGTTCGGCGACGTGTATCTGCAGGAAGAAGAAAAAATAGCACAAAACATGTTTTGCATATGTGCTTCATTTGTATGAAGTGTTATGAGGAGGAAAAAAAATACTCTTGCATGACCATTTGAGAGCAGATGCTCTTTCAAAGCAGCGACGATATACTTTATCAGCCTGGTGTCTGCTAGCTTTAAATTTCACACTTGGTAAATCTGGATGGCAGCTGATTGAGTGCAAAACAGAAGTGATATATATTTTTTGCATTCATAAACTCAGAATATATTCATTTTTCCTTCTTATAACGTCGGCCCTCGCTCAGCCAGTGTCCTGGACGAAGGGCATTATAATGTCGAATCAGGCCTCATTACAGCGATATGTGTGCTGCCTTTTACAGTTGTCAATTTAAGGAGAAAAAATTCATATCACATTTCACCCCATAGCCAGCAAGTTGTCACTTCAATGAAGACATCGTGCTGATCTCACCCTGCCTGCAGTAATGCACAGATTTTCATCTGTATCAGCTTGCAACAAACACAACTTAATAATAAAATAATTTAAAAAAATTTTTTTGGACGGCCAGAAGCACGCATGAAATGTCACGGTGTCACTGAATTTCGCTGGGTCAATAAATGCCCAAACAAGGATCCTACAGTGTTACTGGGAAATTAAACTACTAGGAAATATGGTCCATTAAATCAACATGTCCAAAGTTTAAGAAATATCCAAACAAAATGTGTTTGGATTGACTGTTTTTGTATCTATGTTGTGTCCATCTCATTTAACCCATTAGCTACCCGTCCACTTTCCATAATTCTGTACAGGGTCGTAGTAAGTTTGGAGTAGCGGCTATATAAACCGAAATGCAAGCTAATAATAATAAATAATACTTTATTTATCCCTCTGGGGAAATTCTCTTCCCCCCCAGTCTTTACATTATGTTCCCATTATTGTTACATATTGACATCCCTGTAGAAAGTCATTGTTAATTGTTTAAAGTTCCTAAAACGCTGTTTTGTTATTGAAAATTGTTTTGGAACATTGACTCTGAAAATGCGACATGGACCTTTGATCAAAAAGTTTGAGAATCCCTGGTGTAGAGCATGTTTTCAGATGACTCTAGAGCACTGGGAGAAAAGCTCTGTAGACATGGAGACATGCAAACACCGCACACACAGAGCCCAGGGTCAGAGTGGGACTGGAACACACAAACACAGAAACCAGAGTTAGCAGTGCTAACCAGGCTGTCACCGTTCCCCCTTGTACCTCCTTCAAGAAATTACAGCGTTATTGCACAGCTTACTGCCTATTATACGTATAATATTATCATGAATTACCGCGCTTAACACTTTCACTTGACAGGATTGTTTCATGGCTTTTTCTATACCCCATGCAATGCGCTTAGCTCCTAACAGCCACTGCTAGCCTAAAAACTTTAAATGAGCAATCCTGATCGAGTGAAAAAGCAAACGGAATTTATACAAACTCTGACAGCACTTAATGAGGGTACTCAGTTAAAAGCCACCAGAGGCACTGACAAGGTCTGACAGATCCCTGTGCGTGTGGCGGCCCCCTCATCAGCCCTGCCGATTCGGGGGGGACACACACAGTGAGATTAGCAGCTCAAGAGGATAAAAAAAAGACAAACGAATTTCCCTTTAAGAATAGCGATCTGCTATTGTAGCTGGTTTTCTAAACTAATTTATATAAATCACGCTCAGGTTTTATAAAAAAAAAATAATGTAAATTTGTCTTCCGCTTGAACTGCCAGTTCGCAACCATTGTAAACAACAAATAATGCAGTTTTGACTCGTTCGAGTCTCAGCAAGAGGTAACCCACTTGACTAGGGGAGGACTCCGCACACAGACGGCGAAGGTGGGGGGTTTGAACCCCCAACCCACGCACGTTTGTTATTCCTGTTGATGCATGCATATGCTTGTACGTTTTGCAGTAGTGATACTTGATCCATCGCTGTGTGAAAATTGTCTTTTCGCTTACTCCACCTTGCTGTCCATGACACCCACACAGGTGAGAGCAAGCATGGAGGTCACAGCCTAGGTCAGCCAGAGTGCAGCGCCCATGGGGGAAGGGGGGTTTGCTCAAGGGCCCAGAGACATGTGACTCTAGTGCTATGGCTCGAACGATCAATCTTCTGATCATTACAGCGAATGTCCTTTTGGTCCCAGACTAACACATCTATATGACAACACAAAGCAGTTTTATGTAGAATGCCGTGCTGTGACCCATGGACAGGTCTTGGCTTTTACATTATTATCTCCTGCATGCACCCCCTTCCAGGGAAAATTATCCTAATTAATGAAGATAAGGTGGATCCCATAAAGCCATTTTAATTTTGAACAAGCTGCCTGCCATTGTATTTTTATTTATTTTTATTTATTTATTTTTTGCTTTGAGGGATAGATAATTTAAGCTCTTGAACATATTTATGTGAGTAGTCTTTAATTACACCGCCACTATACTTCCATTTATCACGGCTATGGTTAATTATTTTTAAAGGGCCATGCTCTTGTCCGTGGTTAATTTTGCTTTGCCCTCATGATCCACAGCGTTTTGGCTCATCCCTATGAAGAAGGGCCACATATGTACATTTTTTAAGTGAAGAGCCATACATATATATGTATTCTGTGATGTTCTCTGTGATTAATTTTTGCTGCGTATACTGCATAGTATGGCCCATGTACCCATGATTGTACTCTTTCTATTTGTGTAGCCACTGTACTGTTTTAGTGTTTTCAATTTAAGCTAGAGTTCCATAATGATGCCATTTTAAAATGCATTCATTTTGTGCTATTCATATCAGAATTTTCACAAAAATTGTTTCCCTTTGCTTGTGTCCCTGTTCTGTGCATTATATAAGGCTGTCAGAAAAATGTATGTCTGGATGGATGGATGACGAACATGATTATTTGTGCTGGGTCGTTAGGGAAAATGCAGATCTCCATGTTCATCAAAAACAGCTGGGAAGTGTCATTATGTAGGATTGCTCCAATGATGCAAAGATAAAGGGCATCAGGTAGAAGGAAGGTAGATACTGTCAGCGTTGCTGTCTCTGTAGACATGGCCGCCAGATTAAATCGAGGATGACAACATTCAGGGGACTTTGACTGGTTACAAGTTCTTTTGACAAATTACCTTGTTCAGTTTCATCAACTGGATGCAGTAAAAGAAAGACTAGTTTAACAGAAGCATTTCAAATGCCTGTGAGAACCTTTCACTTTGTCATGTAACTGGTGAAATGCGTGTTGGATAAATTATTTAAAGTGATCGTGTCCAAGAATTACTGCTGGGTGGAGCAAATTCGTTGAAATAATTTCTATCAACTAGACCCGTCTATTTATAAAACCGTACTTCAACAGTAAGATGTTTTTTGCCCATCTGTCTTCCTTCTAGTGCTTATCTGGCGAAGTTTACCCAACGCACTTTTATGTATTTTGTCGTTAGACTGTGGTTGAAACCAGAAGCCTCTGCAAACTGTGGAGTGAGATTTACATGGAACTGAAAACTCTGCTAACAAATACATTTATTAACATGCATGTCCTTTTAGTTAAAATAACAAATAGTAATTAAAAATGACCATGACTCCGACAAGGTGAAGCAGTCAAAAGATAGTTGGATTGTTTATGGAAACAGTTCCTGAAGCCAAATAGCAAAATGATGGTTCCTGACTTGTTGACAGATTGACTAAACACCACCGGCAAATAGCATAGATGCTTCCTAGGGGTGTTTGCATGTACAGGCCTCCCCAGACTGAAGCCCAGGGACTTCCGAAAGGGCCCTCCCCGGGTGGCACCTTTGCCCGTCACTGCCCCCAGCTGAATACAACGCCATTGAAAATAACAGTGAGCCTTCTTACCACGTTAACGTGCCACTGATGTTAGCAAAGAATTGTAACAATTCTCAACAAGAGGGAAGGCAACATTAGGAGATGTATAACAATGGCCTGGGGTGTGGGAGGCCAACAGCAAGCAAACTGCAGTAAGATGATACAGTATATAGAGTAATCAAGGCATCAGAATGTGAGGGGAAGGAATAGCACTTATTAAGTTTTTTGACAATGATGTGTTCCAAAAATAGTAACCCTGGGGTAAAACAGCCAGTTTTGATGAATCCCAACACTTTGTTAAGCTTTGAGTCAGGCTCAGCCAGAGCTGGTATGAATACATTAGGAAGCATCTAAAACGATCAATTAGCAGATTGAGATGACAGGTGAGAGCAGAGATAGGGAGACACCTGTACCACGCTGATGAAGAACAAGCCAGGCAGCAAATGGATCCTTCTGCTTTGGTGTGAAGCGAGGAAAAAAAATTGTGGGGGGGGGGACCTTTTTCTTTTTGTGGCCTTTCATGGTTTTTCTGAAGGCACATAGGAACGACTCATCAAAGTGCCCTCAATTCAGAGCTGCTAATCAGAGCTAATGTTTTTAGCAAGTATTAAAAGGTCAAGTCGTGGATGGGGCCGTGTGGAGCCTGGAGTGGGAAAAAAGACCTTTCATACAAAGGAGAAAAAGCTTTCAGTTCTCCCGGATCACTTTTGTGTTTCGGTGTGAACGTGGTTTTAATGATCTGCAAATAGTACCTGGGAGCTTTGAAAATAAATGGATACAGGTACTGAGAAATATTTTGTACCATCTTCCTTAATGTAATGAATGGTTGTCAGGAAAGAGTATAAACAGTGTTATTATTTACTTTTGGGTTTTTACTGTGGATTTCACTAGTGCCAGTTTACCGTGTTGGTGTGATGTTCTTCTCACAGACCAAAATAATACCATTTCTGGGTGAACTGCTCTTTTCCTTTGTACATACCTCACAATGGAAAATCATCCCATCCAGGCTGAACACTGGTCCGCCTCCAGATCTTTACCAGGACAGGCTCCAGATCACCTAATTGAATAAGCAATTATTGAGAGTTTCTGAATAGATTCACGGATGACTGGGGAGGTATTCAAGTCCTTTGCTGTAGCAGATCTAAGTTAATTTAGGTGCACAAAATTACCTCATCCAGCCACACAATTAGTCAAGTGTCCGCTGACTCAACCATATGGAAATAATCAAATTTCTCATTTCTGTATAAAAATACCTATCTCATTGAGATTTTCTTGGCTCAGTAATGGATTTGACGTTAAATTACAAAGCCATGAAGACTAAGGAGGACTGGACGTCGAAATAAAGCCAATGCAGAAGATACGAGTAGAGTGGCGAAAATTCTACTCGAGTAAAGTTTACCCAGCATTGAAGAAGCAGAAAAACTTGTCTCGTTAGGCAAATATCGCCTGGAAATGGCTGTCGTTCCTAACTGAGTAAACATTTGACAATTTAAGGGGGATGATGCTGGGCTGTTTTAGGGCTGCGAGAAGAGATGATATGTCTCACTTATGCTCATGGCACCCCCTGAATGGCAGGATGGAAGATACTGAGACAGCATCTGTGATTCCTGATCACTACCTCCTTCATCATGCACTACACGTAATTCCTCCTAATGATTTCTTCCTCGCCGGATGCCATTCTACCTCCTGTCTCCTCCCTACAAGACTTGCAGTGGCATCTTCACTATTCGGACCCTCTACAGCTTCCCTGATTATTCTTAAAGCTCATGGGAGTTTCACTTACACAAAAATGTTCTGAGGGCAGGACAAAATAAACGATCACCAATCAGATTGTAGAGGTGGGCCCAAGACATCTGATTGGTCGGTCCTGCCTCCTCCAGTTACTTGGACCCATCTCCTCTATAATCTGATTGGTTATGTCTTTGAACCAATCATTTTTCTTTCTGCCCTCGGAGCACTTTTGTGTAAGAAACTCCCACGAGCATCGATCATCCCCATCCTCCACCGCCTTAGTCACTGGCCTCCCGTCTTTCCATTCCTGCTCCAGTCTCTTCTCCCAGCATCCTGGCTAGCTCGTGCTCATCGCCTCTCAGCCCCTACGCAGCTTTCATCCCTGCCCTGTTGTCTCCCTTCCCCTTTCAATACTCATCTTCCGTGCTGCCTATGATACAAGCGTGTTTGCTGGTCCCCTTACTTTTGGCTCACCTCCCTCACTGCTCTCTACCTACCGCAAATGCTTTTCAACTAACTGCAGAGCTTGGACGTCCCAGATGCCCTTAGAAGGGGCGGGCAATATATTTTGATTTATAGAGATTTTTTTTTTTCTTTTTTGTCTGAAACCCGCTTTCCATTCTGAAAGGACTGGTCAAAGATCTTCCATTTTTTTTGACAGTTTTGACGTTGAAGAGGGGATTGCAGTCAGGCCCAAGACGACTGGTGCAGCCCTTTCCAGAGACTTCAGGCTAAAGAAAATAGCCCAGCATGTAGTGGCAGGTTTACACGTATTACATCACCCATTCAAACGCGTCGCTGGCAGAATAATGACGATTCCCCCTCAGCGGTGACCAGAAAGCTTGTCAGGGTTGAAAGAAAATAATGGAGCATGCAGAGATAGCAAAATCTACACTGGAGTATCTTAAGGATATAGCCTGAATATAGAAATCCTCGGTGAAATTCAAACAGAGATTCAGATTCCTGAGAAAAATAGCAAAAATAAAAAATGCTTTACTACCCACATTGCTGCCCAACCAACCTAGATACTACACATGATCTAAGGCCAACTACCTGTCTCCGATGATAATTTACCCAATACAGTCAGTGTGCTGTCATCGCCTTATGAATCAAATCTAAAACGCCATGCCTAAATCAAAATACGCCGTATAACGATTGGCGGTTCCAAATATGAGCCCTCTGATGCCCTTTTAAAACCTCCCCAGTATGTCTCCATACGACGTCCATGACTTCACTCTAAAAAGAGAAAAAATATATATATATATTTTTGGATTTTGCCCATTTTCAATTATTCAATTAATATAATTAAAATCCCACTGAAAAATTTCTTCTCGTTAATATTTTAAAAGTATCTGACAAATAGATTCTATATTTTCAATATTGGAAAATATTTTTTAATCATTTTTGAAAGGAAATGTACTTAATTTGTTATTTATATTGGCAAAGTTTATTAAAGCCAACAGCATGTTCCTATAAACAGAGAACCATGTGACTCAGCCGTGAGTCAATACACAGAGCATGCAGATAGGCCCACTTACTGCTTGACAAAGCTCTAGAATGTGTGATCTAAGTGATTTTGAACATGTTATGATTGCTAGTGCCAAGAGTGGTGGTTCCAGCATCTCAAATGGCCACCATGCTGTGATTTTCATGCTAAGAATGGTGCAAAAAACAACTTGTTGAGTCCAGGCCTAAAATAATTTGTTCTGTCCTGAATTGGCACTAAGCAGGTTAAACTAATAAAACTCAGACTGACTATTCATCCAAATGAATTCTATAATAAAAACTATTTCGTGCATTCATGGTTTTTAATCTTATTTTGTTTTTCTGTTTAGTTAGTCTTCTGTAAGGATGATTCATTAACACATCTATATGTGACACTGTAAAAGAAAAGAAGTGATTCGATTGAATTCAGCGATTCGATTTCAGGTAAACCAAATATCAAGGAAACAAGTATAAATGGCAAATAAACATGTATAAATGTGCTACAATAACAAAACAAATAATAAAAGCCATTCTGACATGTAGATTTTATACCCCATGCTTCCATTTTACCAAACTGGAACAGTCATATGCTTCTCTTAAGCAGTCACTGTATTTTTTTTCAGGTATTTCTCTTAAGAATCTGTAGGACATATATGACACATGTGTAACTAAATACTTCCCAGTTAATTATAAAAACATCTTTATACTCAGACATTAGAAGCAGAAAAGGTGAGATTTAGGCAGACAGCAGTGGTAGAAGAGTCTTGCTCCCTGCTCCAGGGTATTCATTAGGCAAGGTTTTCATAATAAAGTTACTGCTCGCAGCTACAGCGTGTTCTGAAATGCAGCCCCAATCTGCTCCTCGCTCGGCCTGTGGTGAGTCAGGCCCGTGTCTCCACATTCCTAGCACAACAATGTTGACAGTCATCTAACATTCATCCAACATTACAGATATGATTTCCTGTAGGAGTTAATCACGTGCCAAAATAAAAGTCCCTACATATTCTGTTTTCATACACTCAACAAAAATATAAACGCAACACCTTTGTTTCTGCTCCGATTTTTCATGAGATGGACTTAAAGATCTA
>JABFEA020000054.1:7705746-7739483 GCA_019775915.2 Cyphomyrus plagiostoma
GGCCAACATTTCTAAAGAATGCTTTCAGCACCTTGTTGAATCAATGCCACATAGAATTAAGGCAGTTCTGAACGCGAAAGGGGGTCAAACATCATAATAGTATGGTGTTCCTAATAATCCTTTAGGTGAGTGTATATATCTCTATATACACAATATTTAGACTGGAAGATACAACTCTATATTTTGAAACAAATCTGCATTTTTATATCCTGGTTTAATCCTGGTTCTGCTGGCAGAGGCTACGATGAGCAGCATCTTGCTTCCAGGTTCAACATTTCTAAGTCAGCAGTTCACAAGAACAAGGTGAAGCAGGAGACACTGGGAACGACCTGAAACCAGCCAGGGTGGAAGTAACTTTCTAATGGCAGAGATGACCGTCAACTTATCCAACAGTGCCTCATGAATCGTAGGATGACATCAAGTGACCTTCAAAAGAGAAACATTAAATGCAGGTGTGAAGTGCACTGCTAGGACAGTTCATGTCAGGCTCCTAGAAGCAGGACTGAAGATGCATAAAGTAAGGAAGAAGCCCTTCATCAATGATAAACAGGGAAGAACCAGGCTGGAGTTGTCATTAGTCTGAAAACACTCCTACAGTATGACACATAGGACACAGGGCAGGGGACACGCTAGAAGGAATTCTAGTTGTAGTATCTGACTAACTAAGTTAGCGAGTTATCAATTACAACAGGGTGTTGCTCTGGTCAACATCCTAGGATCTTGAAATCCATCAAAATGTCAGTGTTGATAAAATGTACACTGAATTGTGCACTGCTTCTGATTGAATGCTGCCCATTGGCATTGCAAGTTCCAACCTAAGAAAAAAAGTACAGACAATAGCTATGTACAAGCAGACGTCAGTAATAACTAAGAGGTTCAAAGGCAACTGAAAAAGAGTTGGGAAAAAGTTTCAAACTACACGGAAGTTCTTGAAAACTGTCAAAATTTTTGACTTTTACGTATCGCCGGTCTTGATACATATTTTCTTTGATGCTCTACCAGAGATTGACATCTCAAATGTTCTTCCTTTTTCTGTCAGCATGGTTTTATTTACGTGTCACTGTCGTTAACAGATCATTTTACTGTTTACTGTACTTTAAGTAAACACCGATTCAAAAACTTCATTGCACGTCCATGTAAGCTTAATTTCTTGAACAATTCACAAGAGTCTGGCACGTGATAGTCAGTATACATACTGATGTCAATGTCCTCATATGTCTGATTCAGAATTCCTGCGATTCAATGATTGTTATGCAAGTGGTTTCAAATCAAAGCTCAACCGATACTTTGATGTGGGAGAACAGAATTACTTCAGCATTAGTTCTAATACAAGAACTCGGGGCCATAGGTGGAAATTAGCGGGAGAACATTTAAAACTGGATTTAAGGAAGCACTTCTTTACACAGCGTGTAGTTAGAGTATGGAATAGTCTTCCTGATAACGTAGTGCAAGCTGAATCCTTGAGTTCCTTTAAATCAGAGCTAGATAAGATTTTAACAACTCTGAGCTATTAGTTAAGTTCTCCCCAAGCGAGCTTGATGGGCCGAATGGCCTCCTCTCATTTTTATGGTTCTTATGTTCTTATAGAAATGATTAAAAATTCTAAGAAATTCCAACAAACTCTTGCCATTTTGCACTTGAATCTCACCGCTATGGACATAATTATAGGGGGTGTCAGGGGTTGTAACCAGCCCAAAAATCAAAACCAGCCAATAAAACAACCTGCAACCCCCCCCCCCCCCTCCCCTCCCAAAGGTACACTCTTGAGGACCATATACATCAATCCTACAGTTTTAGCCTTAATCTCATTTAAGGCAGATAAGTTCTGAATACCCTGCACCCATGCTTACTGATAGACAGATATAAACAATTAGTTTAAATAATAACCAATGCTTTTTAAGACAAGCTGCACTGTTTTTCCAGTTCATATAGAGGAAATTAAGATGCAGTAGAGCTCTTCCCTGAGCATGACATTACCAAGTCACCCTTAAACATTAAGCCACCGTCTGGTCATGGTGTGATATAATTAACCAAGCTTGGACCACTAAGTGCAGGGCCTCTAACCGAGAAACTATCACATCATCGTGTCAGTCACTGAAGACAGCACATACAATGATTACAGTGAAGCTATGTTGTCATAATTATTGGTTTTATCATTTTTAGGTAAGAGGAAGGCAGGACATATATACTGTGTTTAGTCTCCCCTTCCATGATTCAGCTGCATGGGGTCACGCCGGTTTTGTGGCACTTGGAGAGATATACCAAACCATCCTGGTTGTAGAGTAGAAACTTGCACAGATGGCACTGGGAAGAGAGGAGTTGCTATGTGACGCTTGTGCTTTTGACATCACCTGGGTGCGCACCATATGCTACCCTGTCAACCTTGTTACCGTGTTCATTTCCACAGCTGCAAGCGTGAAGATTCCTGTTTTTTTTCTTCTCACAACCCAGACACATATTTCACAAGCTCTTCTGTAACTGCTATTAGAAGTCAGACTTTTAATGTTTACCCTTCAGGCGTCCGGTTTAACACAAGGCTTGGCTACAAATGTATGGAAAAGTCATCACACATTTATTGCTTAAAATTATTTATTGTATTCCTCATCGATTGGCTATCGCCACATCATCACGATTTAATAAAAAAATAAAACATTTCTGTGCATATTACACTCCACATTGGAATTTACATTAGTGCTTTTGGTAAGCAGGGCCAGCTTTAGGGCATAACATGTATGCCTCTAAATACATATGCTACTTGGGTCTAAAATAAGTGTATCCTTATTATTTACATTTATATATGTGTACTAAAATTTTGTGCACTGAGAACAGGCAAAACACAAACGTAAGCACATTTTCCTGGCAGTCTCTTCACACCGGGGTGCTGGGTGGTCAAGACACTTCAGTTTGTGAAAAGTGACATTAACGACAGAAAGAAATAATGAAGCTTGTAGAAGCAACACAGCGTGAACAAGAGATCAGAGTTATATATTTGTAAGAATTGTAAAATGTGACTGCAAAGCACTGCATAAATAACATCAGTTTTCAAGATTGTCTTTTGCTTCTTAATACTAGCTATCTAGTGTAAGTAATTCTTGGGGGGCATTAAGGTCAAATTCATCTGCCCCCCCCCCCCCCACACACAGAACAATTAGCCCCAATTTGCCCCCCCAGTTGAAATGGTGTAGAATCCCCATTGCTGATAAGTACAGGAAAAAATTAATAAATAAAACAAAGAAAAATGTCTGTTGTTATCTTGTGAGTACATCAAGTACAACCAGGCCAGGAAAGCCTGAAAATATCCACCAATGTCCATGCAAAAACTTCCTTTTTTATGTCGTGAAATTCTGTTTGTGTTTTTAGTAATTAATAAGGTAAGAATGGGATTTCCAAGGGAGGTCACCTTTAATAATTGTATACTTGTATACTTGTGAGTATGTTTGTGTGCACGGGTGAGAGGGAGAGATCAGGCTTTTACCAGTAAACACAAAATCCTATGTCCAGCAGAATAGTCATATGATCGCTGACCCATTCAACAGGACTGTTCGCCCTAACTGGTCCAAATGCTCGCTAACACGGCTCCTTATCGTTAAGCTCTCTTCTCTTGTGCACCAGTTTGGACAAAAGTGTCTGCATAATAAATAAATGCAGGAACAAAATGTAAATAAGTAGGAAAAAAAAACACTCCAGATGCCAGAGATTTTAGATTTTTTTAGCAGGAATTTCCCATACCTGTCCTTAGTGCATAAACCAGCAGTGATGAAAGAGAGCCCGATTAAGTAGCATGTATAAGAAACGGAAAACACCAACCCACTTGCAGTTTAACTTACAAAAAATCCCAACCAGCTATATTCTCTCTCACTGTTCACATATCTTGCAATTACAGAAAATAGTTACTGAAATGTAAAAATACATAAAAAAATTCTGTAAACTCACCTCAAACAGGCCTGCCATCAAAAATCTCAGTACATAAGTGCAACAGAGGAATAAAAAACAACTTTTCCAACAGATGCCATGGTATGCAAACTATTACGTCACCGCTTTTTTAGCTTTATTCCATGCAAAATTAGTTTTCTTAGACCCTTGTTTACAAAATGAAATCATCAACATATCAACCAGTTACTGTCATCCACACTAATAAAGAAGGGAGTATTACCTTAGTGGCACTCAGGTGACATTTCTGTAGCCTCGTCTTCTTCACTTCTGGATGTTGAATATGAAGCCATTTTCAACGCTAAACTATGCATCACTTAGCTTGCGCTTCGCAGGGTGACCGGAGAAATGAATTAGCCTCACAGTGCCAGCGACTGCTGGTACAAATCTTTATAAATACAGATGTCAGCATTTAGAACAGTGGGAGTGTATGGAACGAATCACTTTCGGAATGGGTTTGAAATGGAATATGATTTCACAACTCAAGGAATGATAAAAGAACCCAAAACGACACTGGAAGAAGAAACTGGCGATAAACACAAGAAAGGGTCACTGAGTTTTCCTGAATTGGCCTGTAGCTGACCAGGTGTGCCATGTAATTTCCTGTCATTGACCTACCATGTTAAAATTATTCTTGCAATCATTTGTCATAGATATATAGATAGATAGATAGATACATAGATAGAGAGAGAGAGAGAGAGATAGAGAGAGAGAGACCTTTAAAGAGAGAGTTGGGACCTTTGAAGAGATCTTGCAGTCCATTCCAATGATATGGTAAAGTACGGCTTACTTTTCCTCATTTACAGGGAAACGCAAACTCAGAAGTTCTGACTTTGACAAAATGAGGCAAAAGCTTACAAGCAATAGAATGAGAGCGGCGAAAAGCGTTACGTCTGGAAGATGCATGGCCCTGAACATGCATCATTAAAGGCTCAGGATAAATGGGGAAACATGGAAATTGGGGTAAAAAATTGGAGCAAGAGGTGGCTGTACAGTGAATATAAAAGATGTACACAGCCTTCCAGAGCAATTTACTGCAAGAATTATAGATTGAAAAAACCAGACAGGCAACGATAAAAAGGAGAGGACAAAACAACTGAATTTGGTAGCTAAAAGGCTAAAAAAAAAAAAGATTTCTAGTACAACAACTGCACGTGACATATAATAACAATTTTAAAAGAACTAAACGACTTTAAGTAACCTTACAATAAATCGTATTGCCGATGGGAATCACTGCAGAAAATATATGCTTAGAACCAGTTCAATCTAATATAGATGAATCATTCCTGCTTTTTCTCTCAAATTTGGTTTTAAAGTCATTACTATTTGTGGGCCTGGTCTTGTATTGGATAATTAGTTTCGATGGATGGGTGGTTGGATGGATGGATACTCAACATTTTATGATAAAATAGGCTGTCTGTTAATGATTTTCCCCAACTGTAGGCTAATGTAAGTGTTCTAAGCATGTTTAAGCTAGGCTAAGCTAGGTGCAAAATGCATTTTAATACAGTACACCAAACCTAGCAAACATCATAAAATATCTTACGATATTTTCGCCTTACAATAGCTTTTTCGGAACACAATCCCATCGTAACCCGGGAAGCATCTGTATAGTTGCATTACAGCAAATTCACCAAGGAGAAACAAAAGGGAAAAGGGTTAACATACAAAGTAGGACAATTTGAATGAAGGAAAATGGAAAGGTAACTAGACTCAACAAAGCAAGGCAAGGTCAGCACTAATGATGAAGTAGACCTGGAATTTGGTACCCGAAATGGAAAATGGTTGGGAACCAGTCAAGATCCGGATGAAGACATGAGTAGCTGTAACCCATGTGTTAATAAATATGGGGCATGTGCGTATCTTTACTTTAGAACAATACAGTATGTTATTTTTGTCTAATGATTACCAAACTTACCCTGATGTTCCAGTTCCAATTAATATTACCTGACTAAAGTCATTCTTTGATTTATCGTTCGTAAACAGGAAGTTCAAGTACTCTGCCTCTTGCAATGAGTCTGTGCTCCCGGTGACTGCAACTTCATTGACTCAACCCCCAGTGATGGATGTCTGTGTGACTTTCTCCACAAGTGCCTGGGACCCCCCCCAAGGGTGATGCATGTTCCTCTGGTAAAACTAATGTGGGTAACCAGTCACTAGGCTAGATCCCTCCATTCCAAGATGCAAGGTATTTTATGAAATTTATATGAACTGCTTGTTATTTGGATATTCAATTATCAAAAAACAGATGAATTGATGGATATTGCAAATAGCTAACTTAAATTGAAATTCCAAAATACTAAATTTACATTTTATGTAGTTTTTGTCTTATTTCCTACTGTTTTTTTTTTTCTTTTTTCATAGGTATATTAATAATGTGATCGATTGAACTAGAGTTTCTGTCTTCCAGGTAATGGCTTAATACTAAGGTCTCTGTTCCATAATATTTGACAGTATCCAGATTCTTCTATGGAATTGTCATTGACATTGGTAATGGCTCACGCATAGATTCAGTGTAGTTTGATTGATAGGGGCTAATAGGATTGATGGTGTTTTAAAGCAGTTTGTCAAGGTGATACATATTATTCCTGTTGATCCTGCACAGAAGTTGTGATGCCAGTGTTAGAGTCACAGTTTGATGCTGCATATTCCACAGCAGAGCGGGGGAGCGGCTCTGGGGAGCACCATGGCCGCCTTACACAGAAAGGCTGGCCTCAGGCGGAGAGCACTGGGGGAACCTCATACTAAGGTCAAATGGAGCTGAGAGGCTCCCAGTCTACAGGTGACAGGTAAGGTGGGGGGGGGGGGGGGCGCGTGCAGAGCGCCGAGTTTTTATTAGAGTCATTGTTTGAAGGAGGGTTCAAGTCCCGCCTTTGTCGACATTGACCGGGAGTCATTCCTCTGAATCCTCTGGGGTTTAAGTCCCCCCAGACAACACTAAGTTTAGGTACCAGTGTGAAAGACGTGAGAGGGTGGTCTCATGTTACCTAGAGAGACCAGAGAGGGTGGTCTCATGTTCCCTAGAGAGACCGGAGAGGGTGATGTCATGTTCCCTAGAGAGACCAGAGAGGGTAATCACATGTTCCCTACAGAGACCAGAGAGGGTGGGCTCATGTTCCCTAGAGAGACCAGAGAGGGTGATCTCATGTTCCCTACAGAGACCACAGAGGGTGGGCTCATGTTCCATACCAAGAATGTGGGTGGTTAAAGTCCTGCATTTCTTGGTAGTAATTTACTATTATCTGCTGCTTTCCCAAGGAGAGGTCTCGGGGGCAGTAGTCTACACAGGGATGCCCAGACCTTCCTCTCCTAGCCACCTCCTCCAGCTCCACGGAATACCAAGGCGTTCCCAGGCCAGGTCTTCCCTGGGGTCTTATCCTGGCTGGACATGCCTGAAACGCCTCCCCAGGGTACATAGATGCCTGACCCACCTCAGCTGGCTCATTTCAATGTGAAGGAGCAGCGGCTCTGAGCTTTGAGCCCCTCCCGAATGTCCACGCTCCTCTCCCTATCTCTAAGGCCGTGCCCAGACACCTTACGGAGGAAACTCATTTCCGCCGCTCGTATCCGAGATCTCATTCTTTTGGTCACTGTCCAGAGCTTATAGGTTACGGAATGTGAGGAACAGAGATTGACCTGTATATCTAAAGCACAGCTGAATGGTACAGGGTCCACATTACTGGCGATGCTGCACCAGTCCGCCCGCTCCATTCTTCCCGCACTCATGAACAAGACCCAGAGATACTTAAAGTCCTCTGCTTGAGGCAGCAACTCATGGCCAACCAGAAGGGAGCAATTCACCCACGGGCGAGAACCGTGACCTCAGACTTGGAAGTGCTGATCTCATCCCTTATTATTATTATTATTATTATTATCTGTTGTCACATGGCAGGGGAGAAGGACAACCCAATTGCTGGGTGTTGGTAAGTTAACCCTTCACGGGGTGTTTCTTGCGGGAAACAGGCAGAATAGCGCATGCAGACAGAGAACAATGACTGAACGCAGGAGCACAGATCTAAGGGACGCTAATATATCTGAGCAACAGAGGAGTAAACGGCCGACTTATTTTGATAACTTGCTTATTTTAGTTCCTTTCTTTCAAACATTTGCACAGCAATTCTATATAAAGATTGATTGATTGATATTCCTCTGTTCTTGGTTTGTCCTCAACTCAAACATATTTGTCTTGAAGTAAAACAATAATAGCACAATGATAAGATAATGGAATTCGATATTTGTATTTTGATCAACTAAATAAAATATTTCAGATGTTTCAAATGTCCCCGTAGACTTCCTATGCTGCCTTATTACCATATTGGGTATGTATTAATATTTGGGTTTTTTTCCATGTATTTTTCATTCATCTGTAATTTAGTACTCTTATGTTCAGATTGATAGCAATAATGATGTCTAATTATATTTTAATTGTATGATAGGATGCCACAACACAATACTGGATAAAGAAAATAGTCGTAAACAGAAATAGTTATATAGTATTTCAAGTGGCGCTGTGCTCTCACATGGAGTCAGTGGGTGGCTCAGTCAGTTAGGCACCTGAGTCCATGTGTGGTAGGTTGTCAGTTTGAATTCCATGGCTGGAAAGGTAATCATTTCACAGCTGGGCCCTTGAGCGATGCCCAGCTGCACCAAACTTTTCTTCACTCATATATCACTTTGGACAAAAGTATCTATGAAATAAACTAACATGATGCAACACCTCCAGAGGACGTGGGTTCAGTCGCAGACTCTGTCTGTATGTGGAGCATTCGTGATCTCCAGATGTTCGAAATATCATGAGGGATCATGAGGGCTTGCCCTGACATCCTGTCCAGGGTAGTTCATGCCATACTGTCAAGGACCCTGCAAAGGGTTAGGGATTATAAAGCATAGATGGAAGATAGACAGCATCAAATTTGAGGCACAAGGTCTTTGGCTCATGCATTTCAGCAGGAAACCACAGAAATATCTTCTTCTGCAGCACATCCCGGCAATTCCCAGAGATGTTCCCCCATTCTTCTCATACGGTTCTACAGGGGGTCTGGACATTGGACGAGCCAGGTCATTAGTCTGAGTTGTCCTTCCTTTTTGCACTTTTTAGCATAGTCCTTGAATCATTTTGAGGTGTGTTATGGCTCATTATCTTCTGATGCCCTAACGAAATTACCATGTCTTACAAATACATGGCTGTTGGACCCAAATATTTCAAATTTTGACTAATTGGTCCCTAAGACTGACTTCCACTCCTATTAATAGACAAGTGCATAGAATCTAAAACATTGTTAATTATGGTTTCAAGCCAGCTTTAGGTTGCTGCTATTCATCACCTTACATAAAGTAGAAATTAATGGAAGGAAACTTTTTTTCTTTAAAAGAACAGAAAGGCAAAACCCCTTTTAGTGGCAACCTTGAAAAAGCAAAGAAGCAAAGAAAAACTCAAGATCCCTAAATGTCAAGAAAGAACCATTATAAATACTGTAAACTCTTGGATGATGCAAGATGGATTTCTTAAATGAGAATCCTGGGCAAAATCATTTTTAATATGAAAGTGTATCGCTTTTAGGCTGGTAGATTGCCCCAGACACATAGACAATAGTATATGTTTACAGTAGAAACAAAAAGGATATTTTAACTGGCATATAAAATGTTCAGTTTTATATTTTGAAAATGCTCTGGACAAGGCTGGACATAATGGACATCTGGGCGTCCTGTCTTGCTCAGCTATTTTAGGAAGTATACCTTCATAGTGCATAATCCCTTAATTCCTAACTCAGTGCAATGTCATGCATTGCTATTCATTGCTAGCTAATGGGGTTCTCTCAGATGGGCCAGTAATGTCTTAGTTAAATACTGAAATTGTAGTGAAGGGTAATATTCTCTGTAAATTGGTTTTATGCTAGAATCCACACACACACAAACACACACACACATATACAAACACACATACAAACACACAAATATATGGCATAATTTCAATTTTTGCAAACACAAAAGCACCATCTTAGATTATATCATTGCCAAGGGAAATTAATGAACATGCTTAACTATAAACTCCAAGCATTTGTGAGAAGATGTACTATTTCAAAATCAGTTATGGAAACAAAGTTTACAAATGTAGAATCATCGAGATAAAAACTATTAAAACAAATTAACTATATATAGTATCTTTTCGTGAATTGATGTTTCATTCAGCCAATGTGTTTTTTTTTCTATTACTTGTTATCATTCCCAGTCCATGAGTGCATTATATGACCCTAGAGATGGCGTTAGCGAGTAGACATGATAGGGTTATTACTGCCGGTGTGAATTTGGCAGCCACTCAAAGGCTATAGTCACATGTGACACTAATGAAGATCAGCGTAAGAGCACACACATCAGAATGAGGTCATTCCCAGGTAGACATGACTGCAGCTGATGCGGCGAGGCCTTGGCTACGGAGCCAGGGCCATGCTGGGAATCCGTAGGCCAGAGGATCTGCGCTTCTGAAGGGCTTCCAGTGAAGAGGCTGCTGATCCAAGGGGCTGCTCTTCCTATTTAAGATAAATTGCTGGTAAGCCAGGCTTCGTAATACTGCCAAGAGAGTCGTATTGTGCTGGATATAATATCGTTTGTCGTTAGAGGGTGTTTTAATTCTCCCCGGTTTATTTCTCTTCAGGGCATTAATATTTGGTTATGAACGTAACATGTCTCAACATAAATTGTTTGTGGGGATCATTTAGGCTCTTGTGGCAAGACATTTATCGATAAGCTAGCCAAGCGACACTGAGACCAAGATGGTGACTAAAAATAATACATAATAGGTCCACTACCTATACACGATGTGCAAAAAGCATATTATGGTATAATGGAACCACAAATTTTCTTAGAATGTTTATGTCTAACACCTGGGATTTTAACCAAAGCTTAATACGTTCGACCCAAGCATGTGTGAAATCCGGATGTTTAAACATATATTTGTGGGATATTGGTGTTTTAAAGAGTCACTTTAGATCAGCTTGTACAAACAAGTCTATTCACAGCTCTGCAGCTTGTGTGTAAACTACGGCAATGGAAATGATGGAGTCAGAGGAATCGACTGCAGTAGCAGATATTTCCGCTGAAGCAGCCTGAATCTCGGGCCCCGGAGCCCTGTAACGAATCCTCATGTCAGAGAAAAGTCATACATGTTAGCAGGCTGGACTTCCCGAACGGTGCCACCAGCTCAAAAATCTGTGCATTAAAACTTCCCACTGACATAACCTGTACCGAAAGCCACCTGCCCAAGCCAGCGAGTGCCAGACCCCCCCAAGGAAATTAAGCCATTGCTGAAGCAGAAAAAAATCCCCAGTATGCAAGGTCAGCTCTATAAGCGTCTTTGTATCAGTTAAAAAGCAGAAAATCACCCATTGCTGCTGCATTTATGGTAATATAAATATTGTCAATACATTCAACATCATCTTCATGGCATTGAAAAGAAAATTTAAACATTTCTGCTGAAGTTGCAGGTGTGACTGCTTATTGGACATGACTGTGTGTGACATAGAGGTTTATTTTATAATTGAGCATGCTGTCAAACAAAAGTGATAGGCCCTAGTGGCAGCACCACGATGCAGCTACTGACGATAGCATTCATTCATGAGGGATGCAAAGGATCTTGGGTATTCTGTTAACCAAGAAGACAGTAAGAGGTCAAGATTCTATGCTGCATTTCCTGTATAAAGTCTGCCCCCAAAACCTATTACAGAAACCATCTGGGCCCACAATCAAGCCTGCAAAAGGGTATCAGGATATTCTGGTCATGCTGTACCCTGCCACCCGCCCACCGAGGTGACTCCCCCGAGCCTGGCACCGATGTTTACTCAAGTTGTTATACCTTCAGTCCTGCTAGTCTGATTGCAAAAGTGGCCACACATATTTTGCATTCAGCAGTATGAAGCTAAATATATTTGCTGTCCACCTAATAAGAGCCCCAGGTGTGTGTGTGCATGTGTGTGTGTGTGTGTGTGTGTGTGTGTGTGTGTGTGAAGAGGGTGTTCTCCCAAAACCGCAACAGAGAATAAAAATGTGTAGTGTACCTTTAACCTTTCACAAAACCTTTACTAAGAGAAGGAGAGTGGCGCTGCCATGAATACTACCCCATGGAATTACGTACCAGTGTAGTCCAACACACCGCTCACTTGCTTTTCTATTACCGTATTACCTTGTGATTTCTCGCCCTCTATCTCTTTTCTCCACCTGAAAGCTTAAACTTGTGAGGCTAAGGCCCTGGCTGTAGATCACAGCTTGAGGGCCATGGATAGGTGAAGAGACGGCATGAAACGCGCTGCATCCATGAGCTTGCCAGGCTCTCGATAGCTGTAGCTGACTGTTAAGGGCGCTCTGTTTTCAGGATTCAAGATTCATTGTTTGCCTTTTGTACATCAGTACACAGGGCTTCTCACTCGCGTCATCCAGTCAGTAACATGTAGCATGTATAATATGAACAAGACAAAAGCACTCACAGAACATCAAAGGAGACATATAACTAGGTACTACAGAGGTATGTATTTTTAGAATACATTTTAAATAAATCAGTGAAATGGCTGAAACCTACAGAATCCCAGAGAGGACACATATCATTATTATTTGTTCTTCTTCTCAACAAGAGATTGCGACTTATTTTTCTTGTGATCTCAGCATAACAAAGTCATGGCATCGAGATCATGAGTTGCGATCTCCAGAAGATACCCTTTGTTAACTCGAGATCAAAACATATTTTAACCCATAAACTCACCACAGGTTTAGCAGCTATACACCATCACATTAGCTATACATCATTATCTAGAGCAATGCATTAATTTTTACTTTGATCATGGATTGTCACATAAAGAAATAACAGTATGTCTGTCTGCGCTATACAATTATCATACATGAGTTATCAAAAATATCTTGTGATTTCAAGATGACTTTTATAAAGTCGAGATCATTTTCTTATGATCTTGACAAAACAACCTTTGTTATCTTAAGATCATGAGAAATATAACTCATGATCTAGTGGTAACAGGAAGACAAAAGTGATGAGTGTCCTCTCTAGACCTCCGCAGAAACCCCATACACAGAAGCTCAGTATAAATATATGAAATAAATATAAAATAAATAAATCGACAGCTGAAACAGGACATACAACGTAGATCTGTGAATTATCAAGATAGGGTGTGTTAGAGCCAAATTATAGGAAAATATTTTTTTGAATATTTTTGTTAATATTTCGAATTTAAATATTTCATGCGTACTTAATAATGGGTGTTCTGTAATAACTGAGAATACAGAAATTTAGGTAACGTTATTGATGCTGCATTTCTATTGATTAGTAGGTGGATCCTATGCTGTGCACGTGATAGAAAAACAGACATATGGGCAGCTTGGAAGCATATAGCCTTTTGACCGTAAATTCTCATCTGTTTTTTGTTCTTCTGCGATTGATTTGATAATATTGAACTTTATTCACGACTGGAGGTGAACCTCTTGATAACAACCTTCCAAAAATAAAAACGATCAACAGTTACGAGGAGTTGGAGTCAGTGAGTAAGCTTGCTAATGAGGATGTGGATACGAGTCAGACAATCTTCTAGTCTGCTCATATGAACAAGTGGTTAAATTTATTTAAGTGAAACGCAGAAAATTTGCCACTACAGGGTGCTTTTATGAAGTTGTAACGTCATCAATCTGTATTGAGTTGGCAAATTGCAAAGGGGTAGAAAATGTTCCTAAACTGGTTGGTTCACCTCCTCGCAGGTAGGACTGAAGCCTTGGGTTGTGAGTCAGACTGAGGCTGATGGTGCTCCAGGTACTTGCTGACCTGGAAGGAGATCCCCAGCCAAACAGCCGTTCCTGCCGTTAGCGTGAGTCATTTGTTTTTGTTTGAAAACAAAACCGCAGGAACAGACGACAACGTTTTGCTCCTCAAAAGTATGTTTAGACAGACCCATATGGTAAAAGCGAGTGCGACACAGCTCTGAAACATAAGGTGTATTTAAGTGGTTAGTATAGCATGTAGAAATTTTAACATAATTATGAGCCCATCATTAGCGCATCGGTGGCTGGGAAGGCAACAATGTTCTAAAACATGGCATTTTCAGTAAATTCAGCATTACACACTGGTGTACTGTTTATCTACTTATTTCTAATGAGGTCCATGAATAATGTTGGTGTTGAAACGCCTCTTTGCTAACTATGACAACCTTAACCCCTAACCCAGCCCTAACCATAACTATAAGTAACCAGACAAAATACAAGAGTCTTTACATTTTTAGTTTTTTCATTGCAGTCATGGATTTTTATAAAATAGAGTTATAAAAATTGGTCCTTATAAGGTAAAAAAAAACAGGTATTCATCACGTTGTGGGGACATTTGGTCCCCACAAGGTAAGGTATACCTGGACCCCACACACACACACAAACACATACACACACAAACACCTATCTAGTGGGGACCTTCCATTCAGCCCTAACCTTAACCATAAGTAAGCAAACAAAATACAAGAGTTTTAGCATTTTCCGTTTTTTATTGAATTTCCAGATTTTCGTGAAATTATTTATAATTATCCAAATGGAGACCTGAAAAATGTCCCCAAAAGTAAGAATATTTCAGATTTTACCTCACTGTGGACACACACACATACACACACACACACATATAAATATATATATATTTGATCTATAGATAATGTCCGGGTGCTTATATCGCTTTCTTTTCAGAGTACTGAGAAATGGTGGCATGAATTTTGTAACGTATGGAGATGGGGTCCAGCCATTAATGAGTCGCGCCACTACATTTCATTCTAAAATGCATGAAGGTTAATATTTCATAAATAATTGAAAAAAGAAAGCAAAGGATGGTGCTTCTAGAATATCACCCTCAGGTAGGACCCTGAATGATTATTCTTTACTTGAGAAAGAGTTACATTCCACCTGATTCAAAGATGCACTTTTCAAATCCTTCTCAACCTGCTCTGAGTCTGGCAAGGTTAATCTGCGTGAGTTCGGATTTATTACTATTATCATCACATATTACAGATTTGGGGAGAAAATTACTGTACAGCACAGTCTGAGATGTTTTCAAGCTGAAAAACATTCAACTTGTTCACTTTAGAGGAACTTTCTTGAAACAAATCATGTGTTTTTTTTTTTTGTATGTATACGGCTCAAACTTTGTGTGCGTGCTTCATCATAGAATGTGGGTATGCATCATACCAGTCCCTAAATCAATACTGCTGCTTTCCTACCTCCTGCGGGGTGGGGTGGGGGGAGGGGGGGATTAAATAATGGAAGTCAATAGCATGACAGCTTGACACATTCAGCCACATAAAAGGAAAAAAAATCACATAGCTGAGGGATATGTATTAGTATTTCATCCAAGAATGCAATTATGGTAGCTTTTATAGAAGACGCCTTTATGGTGCGACTTTCTGCAGAAATGGGGATAGGGGATTCTGGCAGGGTGATAGTGGTCTTTAAGACAGGACGGGGTGTAGCAGATGGAAAAAAGGGGAATATTACCAAAGTGCTAGAGCATTCATGTGCTGGAATGAGTCTTAGAAAATGGATGCGAGTGCTGCGGCTGAAGGTTCGATGTGAGAACAATGCAAGCGAAAGACTCCAGGCTTCTGAGGGACAAGATGAGCTGAAGCAGCCCCTGATACAACGCGGGAATGCCGCCCCCAACGCCACTGTTCGCGCGGCGAAGTGCGCCGACGCCTCCCTTCGACTTTGCAGGAGAAGCTAAAATGAGCCACCTGGAGACAATTATGAAGCAACTGTAGGTGATAGGAGAAGTAGAGATGCTTCAGGAAAAAGCTTCGGCTGGGCGTTAACAAGTGTGGTGTTTTGACAGCGATTGCTGGTGTTGTTGCGAGAGTTAGGTTGAGTAACTGTCTGTATTTCCTACATGTGTTCATTTGTGGGTGACTTCAGCTGTCAGCGGGATATGGTTGAACCTCTCCTCTCCCTCCTCTACTCTCAGCTCACCCCTGACATTAATGAATTCTCTTCTATACGTATGAAAATGGTTGTGTTTTTGGATGTATGTGTGTGTGTGTGAGAGTGTGTTTCTGCACTAGGTATCAACTTTTATGTTCTGTGACATACATTCTCATAGGTGGGAACTGGGATTTCTCTGGGAACCGAGAACTAATACGACAATTAAATAAGAATATGTATGAAAATGTGTTTCCATTCCTAAAGGAACAATAACAAATTCACTGTTAAATTGGATGGAGAATAGTGTCTTCTATACTTTATATGTGCATCAGTCTTTAAATTGGAAATAATTATATTCTAGCCAGTCAGGCAGTAAACATTTATTTGACTTGGGAAAATCACACTGGGTTTCGAAGCCGCTTTCATGAAATTTCCTTTTCAAGTGTAGCCAGACATAAAAAGCTACGCTGTCCTTACATCAAAATTAAACAGACTGCGTATGTGTCTAAGGCAAAGAGCAACAACATCCGAATCTGCAATTTTTCCAGCATCTCCAAAAATTAATTGTCTGCTGAGAGGTACATGTGGCTTGATTTGTGCCCACAGCTGGAGATAGCTTCAGTGTATCTGCCAGTGACCTTTGACATCCCAGAAAGCCTGCCGTCTCCTCCAGTGAAGACCAGTGTTCCCTTGCCTCTCACTGGGAGAGTTTCCAGTCTCCCCCGAGCCTGTAGAAGATAGGTGCACGAGTAAAGAAATAAAAAGATGTCTCATTTTGCTGGAACGCAAGCCAGTGATATTACTGCACACCAGCCTTATCTATGTATCTGGAGACTGTCGACGATGATTTCAGTAAAATATGGCTATAATTTGCAGTGATCGACATGAAGGTTCTGCAGAGGTAGTTCAAAAACCAGTATGTGTGTTGGCAGAAACCTCGACTAAATCTCTTTTTTGGTGGTACGATGGCATTAACACAAAGGTTAGTGGCATGATTGTGATACTCTGCAGGAGAATTTGTCATCTGGCTTCCCAATTTTTGGGCTATGCAAAAGAATCCTTTGAAGTGAGGTGAAGTAGTGGTTGGTCGAATCATACGTCTCCTAGTTTCCTGAAATTCCTCGCAGGATCCCCTTCAGAGGCTCACTGTCTTGTCGCCTCTGTTGTGTGGTGTCGACTCTCTGCTCACCAAAACGCTGTATGGCCATGCAGTCGTATGTAATGATGATCTGATAAATGGCCAGAGCTGTGTGTGTACCAGTGGCTGAAAAAGAAAGTTTGTAATAAGAACTGCAGGTTCTTCACGCAGGAAGTGGGCACATCAGCACTGATCCGAAGCTCCGCAAAAACTCCCCCTCATGGTTATTTTTTTATGTAGAAAACAAGGTTCAGAGAGGAAAGTGATAAAAATAAGTAATAAACCATATTATGCGATACATATGGCAGTAAATATCTGTTTAGGCTGACATCGGCAATAGCAGACAATGGCTCCAGAGGGAAAACATGATGGTATTATACTATTAGGCCAGATCGAAGTCAACACTTTCTGCAGACACCCAACCTGAGTGCAGTCTGCCGCCGAACACACCTGAAGGATATCCCCTGACTGGACAACGGGTGATTTGTGGACCTCTCTAAACTAGATCCTGGGCGAAGTGTGGGCCTTGTGTTGATTCTGTGCCTTTGTTTGGTCACTGCTGGTGACTCAAAAAGCCAGGACGTGGAATGAGATTTGGATTTGGTAAACACCATTTTCTGGATGATTCTGACCTTGTGCCTGACCTTGAGTCCACTTCATTAAACCTATTCTGCACTTGAACATCAGACCTCCTCACTTATATAGAAATGGTAAACTGCAATTGTTCTCATTTATGTATTTCTTTTTATTATTATTGTTATTATTATTATTAGTTTTATTATTATTATTATTATTAATAATAATAATAATAAAATCTTTATAATTGTTATTAGCATTATTATTTTAATTCCTCTTTTTTTTGCTCTTATTTTAATGCCTCTTTTTCTTCTTTTGTTACTGCTTTGTTATAGGTCCTTGGAGTATCTTAATTTGAGGTCAATTTTATGTAAGACTAACAATGTTTTGCATTCATTGTGAAGTCAGAGGCTGGGATAAATAGTTTACTATTTAGAAACCACATTTCTTACTGAGAAGTGTATGAAAATTGACAACTACTTATTGCTATTTATGTTGCTGTTGCCGGGAGACACAAAAAATGCTATACTTCTTGCTCATAAAACCAAAACAGATTTCTATTAGAGTAAATAAGAGGAACACCATAGCAAATTATGACGTTTTCATGTAATTATCCATTAAATAAAAGTAAATAAAGCAGGTGGAACATTTTCAACATTCAGTTCACAATGCTGATGTGATTCTGGGAATCCTTGGGATTTGCATAATTCATGTATTTCATTCATTCATTTCACAGAAGCAGGCAGGAATGCAAAATTAAATCCACATCTTATCAGTGGGGTATTAATTCACTAAAATTTGATTTAATTTCATTATTCACTGTTAATTGTTCAAACAGCAAAACATAAATTTAATAGGCTCTGTTATTGGCATAATGACTTTTATAGCACATATGTTCTGATTTACGGTTTAAATATTAGCTTTGAGAGTATTCAGACTGTGCTGAAAAACTATAAATTAGGAAGCTCGAAAAATATGCTTAGTTACCTAATACAACAGGTCACACTGTGGTTTTACATCTGAAAACATCTATTATATTGAGTATTTGCAATTAGTGTCAATTGACACTTTACTTAAAGGTTGAACTGCTCATTCTATGTCAATCTAGTACCGATATTTTGAAAGTCTTCAATTTTTACAATTAAATTACGCTCAGAGATCCCAGGGCCATTTGAGGAGTCAGCTGGCATGAATCGTGCAGTTTGTGTGAGTCCCTCATTCCTTACAGTTTTGCAGGAACTAAGGATAGGGCCGTGTTTCTTAACCTGATCCTCGGGGGCCTCCAGACAGTCCGTGTTTTTACTCCCTCCAAGCTCCCTACTACAAGCTTTCCCAAATCAGTCCTCAGGGCACATTGAACAGATCCACATTTTTGTTTTGTCCCAGTTCCCAGAACAAGCAATCGTGACCTCTAAATATCTTACATGTCTGTTGGGAAGTACGATAAAGCAAAAATGTGGATCCGTCCAGTGTGTCCTGAAGACTGCTTTGGGAAACACTGCCCTACTAGACAGACCATATTTTTGGTTCCTTCCACATCTGGGAGGGAGCAAAAACATGGACTGTCTAGGGGTCCCTAAGGGTCAGTTTGACGAACACTGGGTTAAGGCGACTGTCTTCCTGTCTGGGCCTCCATGACATTAAACAAAGGGATTTTAAAGCACTTCATAGAACATGTTATTTATACATGAGGTACATTTTTTAGACCTTTTTTATTTCATACACTTTTCCTCCCTCATTTGTTTCCCTTATGCTGTTCCTAACCCTCTTCATGTTCTACTTTCATACTGTGGGCATTTTATTAATATTTTTCTTCTCAAACACTTCAGTAACCTGCTAGCTGGGATTTACCTCGATTTTCTCTTCACTCCTGAATTATGTCGTTGAAAACAGGGGTGGCCCGTCATTATTGTTGGCATTACTCTTACTTATGATTGTTTGCATGATTATAAATTAAAACAAAATAAAGACCAGGAAACTTCATAATTAGCCTCCTGATCATTTAATTTAGCACCCCTGAAAGCTCCAGTTTCCCTGATTGTAGATAAATGCACAAAATTGCACAAAATTACATATTACTTTTATTTTTTATTTGTATCATAGTGTTGTTTCATGAATTGATTAGGCAAAAGTGGGATCTGAGTACTGTAACAACATCTGTAACAATTTTACATACAACCAAAGACACCTGCATTGTTTTCAACATGTTCTAATTAACGTTTCAGAGGCTGAATTTAAATTCACAATTATTTTATTTTAAATAGTAAATGAAACTTTAATGCCCCTTTTGTATTGTACGACACAGCTATAAAACAAGAGTACATATATAAAAGATTAGTCGATTAATCAAGTCCTAATATGAAATGACTAATCAACCAATAGGTGCATTTGACTTGATCAGTGTTGAGTTTGCATAAGACAGTTTTAAACGCTACTGAGTATAAATGATCAGACTCTTGGGTGCCACTTTACAATAAGGCTACCCATATAAAGTTTAAGAATGGTTTATAATCTTATTAATTAGGTTATAACACTAAATTAGTAATACACAATTTTAAACAAGTTATAACACAGTTTTCTTTTTATTAATGAGTTACTACCATTTACAAGTGACAAAAGGAGACTTATTGTAAAGTGGTACCGACGCTTCTAAGTACCTGAGTACTGCTGATATTAAGAGCTGTAATCGCGTACAAGACATCCAGACTTATGGTGCTGCTCACATCAGTTCTTTCTCCCAGTAAGGTAGGGCAACTGGGAGCCAGCATCTGTCCTCAAAGACACAGCTGCCAGATATTAGGAGCTTCAAAAAGATGGCAAACAGAGTGGACAGGAGTCAGTGTAGAGAAAAGACGTAGGAGTGATATTGCTGGAATTTTTAACCGATACACTCAGCAGAACCAAGGAGAGCTTGAAGAATGTTGTATCGGTGGTCAAAGCCCTCCCCAGCCAGCGGTGAGCGTCATCAGGTGGGGGAGCGGTGGTTTTATTGATCTTCTTGGTTGTTTGTTTTCTCAAACGAGGGACTTGACCTCTGAAGAGTCACTAACAAATCACAGGACTAGCAATCCCAAGGGGCCGTGCTGCCCCAGGTCCAGGAGACCTCAGGAGGCACTTAAATATCCCCAGTAGGGGGCGACCATTTCTACACCACAGTGTCACTCAACACTCAGCAGAGTTACGAGTTTGGGGTCCTGTCACGTTAGGCGTAGTTAAAGACCACGCGCCAGATGGCATACGACTGAACTGCTCAAGCGGGGGGTGGGGTGGGGGTAATGTTCTGTTGGAAAACAAATTTCTGGCGAGCAGGCAAAGACAGTTCCCCCTGCTATGAAAGTCAGGCTGGACAATTATAAGGTTATATATAATTTATATAATCTGTAAAGGTATGTCAGCGGCACTCCCAGAAAGCTGTTCTACAATGTCGACACCTTTTAAAAAATGCATTATTCTCAGGGTGCCGAGACGTCGCAGGGATGCCTGACCAGAGGGTCGCTAACGAATGCTGATCTCACAGCTCGCCACGACCGCGTTTCCACAGCTGCTGTCCCGCTTCCCCTTTTTGTTATTCAGATAAATCAGGACAGACCTGACAGAGCGCCCTTTGGGCAAAGCAGCTGCATCATCAGCTCGCTAAGAGCAATTCCCTTTAGATTCCAGTACTGATTGTTCCACTATCTTTCTGGCTCCGTGTGACATCAGTCACCTCAAAGCCTCGCGGGGCCTCAGTGTTGCATCCGCGCTGAGAATACGCTGCCTCCTTCCTGGATGATGCTGTTGAACATGCCCCTGACACACTAAGCCACGCCCACTAACAGCCATCTTAGCTGTAGGCTGCCTCCGCCCAGTGATATCAGGAGGACCTGTTATCACCACTAAAAGGAGGATGAATGTCATTTCGCTATGAATGTTGGATGTGTTCTTCAGACTGGTCGGAGATCCCAAGTCACAATTGGCAAAAGAACTATTGAATTACTTACTCTTACTTACTTACTCTTATATTTCATACGGTCTCTTCACCCCTCTTAGGAAGTGTTTGATCAATAATGTTCAGATGTTTTATTTAAACCAGTCATCTCAAAATTACTTAATCCTGGTTGTACCCATTTTAACTAGCTGCATAACTAGTTTAGATACAGTAAGTCACATTACCAACACATTAACAACTACTCCCCAGGGAGGGTAAGATACGTATATTCAATCAAGGATCATGTAACGCTTAATTTATTATGTGTACCTTATAATACAAATTTTGTCAGTAAAAATCTTTAGCCTCGCAATGTCGATTGTGCATGAATTATTAATGGCATCAGTGTTTGTCTTGTTAAATGTTTGTCTGTCTGGCTCTCATTTCCATTCCATTCAAAGGCACTTTTGCACGCCGAAATCTGCAGCACAACTTTGTGTTTTTGTGAATTTCAGCAAAAGTTTGGGCAAGTCCGGGGTTTCATTAGTCAGAGATGTTGCGGCATTTAAGCCAAGAGCGACTAACTCGGCTGAAATGATGCGCGGGATGAAAAACAGTCAAGTGTATTTGATCAGAAGATGAATATCAAATTCTGTGCCCCCCCCCCCCCCACTACAGCCAGGGCATCCAAAGCTGGTCTTACCCATCATGCTCTCCTGTGATGATAGTCCTTCCTGGGCCACCATGTTTCCTGTTGATCGTTAACCCGCTTATTAAAATCTACATCTATAGAATCGTCGCCATGTCTGTGATCAGCTGGAAAACATCAGCTTCACTTTCTTGTTTTCCACCCAGTGCTTTCGCTTACCGCCAATCCCGCGGTAGGACATACTGTTTTTATGCGGCACACCTTCATGAAAGCTGCCTGGGTGATTTCCAGTCAGGCTCAGTTACATCGTTAGCGAGCAAACAGGCTGAGCTGCAGGTGGTGAGGGCCTGCAAGTCACCTTCACGTCGCCATCAGATCCAACCAAACAATCCAATGTTGTGAATCGGCCTGAAACTCTGGCTTAGACAGTGTTTTACATTCTGTTTACAGCAACCATAGCTACATGATATAAAATCATGCTTATAATGACTTGTTGACCTGATTTCTTTCCTATATGTTCATCTGTGTTGTTATTGAAATTCATTGAGAGCTCATGTCTGGCCATTCCTGAGATGAAATTTATGCAAACTGACATTAAGGACAAAATGCACTCTGATTACAATTGCACTTCTGCTAAGCATTATTCAAAGTATACTGAATTAATTTAAAGATTTATTAGTGGAATATGTATGAGGAATATTTGAAAAATTGTGTGTTTTACTTCAAGGTGCATGGCCCTTGGACTTTTCACTATAATGTGAAAAGTCTGACCCGTGTTTGAGATGAAATTTTATACGTCCACTGCTTTTTGGTGATGAGTTATAAAACTGATTTAAAATGCGGGACTTGCCAGGAGGTGAGGATGTCATCACCGACAGGTAATTCCATGACCTTGCCTCTGTGAGTAAACCTGTAAATTCTGTCCGGAGCGTCAAGAATTCGCTTGAAGGCGTTTCTGCCGAGCGCTGCTGGATTCGCACTACAGTGACAGATACTACCAAGACTGGTATGCGCCTTAAACCTCGGAACCTAATCTCTTCCCTCTCTTAAACTCTTCACTTGTTAATCAGGTGAGCGAAGAACCTGTGACAGCAGAAATTATTGTGTGCCTGGCATCACCTGACCTTTATAAATAATGACCTGGAAGTCAGGAGAATCTGACAGATCGATAATCACACTTAAAGTTATATATTGTACCGCTTCAGATGAAAATATTATTTCATGGTAAAATTGGATCTTAATTATTAAGCTTTCAAGATGATTATGTTTATTATGTGTATATTAGAATATAAACATGCTTAATTTTTCATTGTTTTCCAGGATGTAGATCGTCTGAGACTGATTATGTACTGCATATACTGTTTCAAACATTACTCTTCCTTGTTTATAAATAGAATGGAATTTCATTATTGACAATAGGAGCTGTCATTTTACATAATTAACTACAGTAAGCAAAATTATACGAACAGCAGTGTTTTACTTTGAGCTTTTGAAACTTTTGTTTTGAAAGTTTGTTGACCTGAGACAGAAACACAGGAGCAGCTAATTAGTGAAACAAAAGATTTATACATTGCATTGAGGGTAAATTTTATGTCACATAATGAAAATATCTTATTAAAACCTCTCCTACTTTGCCCTGAAGGTTTGAATTGGTGAGACCTTGCTTCTGGGACTGTTTGATTCTACGGAGATGCCATCCATCTGGTAAATCTCTTTGGGGTTTTCATTCTACTAACCACTGGGCTTTCAGCTGGGTAGTACTCTCTCTCTCTCTCTCTCTCTCTCTCTCTCTCTCTCTCTCTCTCTCTCTCTCTCTTTGTCAGACACCCGACTGGCTAAAAATTTACAATTTCTAAAGTGTGATTTAATGGCAACTGCTACTTTATAGGCCAGCAGATTCAAAAGAAGATTTATTAGAATACTGGCGGATCGACTCAATGACCACCAAGGAAAAAAGGGGGGTTGGGTGAGAGCCTTGGGTTATCAGCTAAGAAGATCACTGAATCTCAGCAATTTCAAGCTAATGGCTTTTTAGGCTGCAAGCCATAAACAGGCAATGCTAATCCTGGCGTTTGAATAGGATTATGCCTGAAAACATTCTCCTAAGAAGAATAAAAGTGTCAAGTGGGGGGGGTGTCTCCTGTGGTGGGGGTAAAAAAAAAAACTGGCACAGGCCACAGGAAGGGTCACTATATCTGCTGGTCAAAACCACTGTCTCCGCTTCCCACACAAAAATAAATAAATAAATACAAAAAACAGCAGCACTCTCAGAGGTAAACTTTGATCAGCATAGAGCTCTTGTCTGTATAGTAGCATCAAATGCAAACCAAGAATGAAAGCATGCATTTTCTTTTTTGCATTATAATTTAATGTTGGGGTTTAAAATTTATCCCCATCTCCATCAGGAACATTTAAAAGTACGTAGATGTTATGTGCTTCGAGTTAACCAAATATTATTTTACATTTTAGCATGTTGCTAAATTCAGTTTTACATCGGCAAATCTGAGGTATTATGTCCTTTCCCCCTCTGCATATTGAATGAATCATTAGCCATAGTACAAGCTTTTCTAAAACGTCACATTGCATCATTGATGGGTTTTTATATGGCCTTTTTTGCTACACATGGATTCATTTTGGATGTGCAGCACAGTGGTGAAATGGGGCTCTTGAATTGTTACGCTCGTTTGCCTTCAAATACTGTCAACACGGTAACAGCTTCAGCTCTTTCAGTGTTTTGATTACAGAGTTTTACTGCCATCTGCTGGCAGCATGCGAGAAAATTCAGGCATCCTCGCTACACGTACTAAGGTACTGTCCACACCTCATTAAATACAAGGTAAATCCATTAACATGAACAAAATGTGCAGACCCGACTTGTACACAATAATCTTGTATAGGCACATGATGTTATTTTTTTTTTTCTGAATGACTCAAAAGATACAAGACAGTAGTGAAAACAAAATAAATGACCTTAGATCATGCAAAAGCAAGCAGCAAAATAAAATGAGTAAACAGCTAATGTATTATTATTATTATTATTATTATTATTATTATTATTATTATTATTATTATTACTCGGTGCATTCTAATTGAGTTGCTCCCAGATTGACTAAAATGGTTATACTCTTCACCCACAGGTGCACAGATTACAGATTGTATTTGTGATGTTCCCTGCCACTCTTTTTAATTGGGATAGTGCGACCTGCAAAGAAATGAACATTTCTTCATTGCTTACAAGGGAATGAATATTCAGTAAGTCAGAAAAGGCTTGTTTTGAAGTGGGGTACTCCAGATGCGTAACCAGACAGCGTCGACAACAAAATCAAAACTCCGTATCCTGAATAAAGAAAACCCAGACACGCAGAGGGTGATGAATGATTAAAATTGAAGGAAACTCGAACTAGCAATGACTTCTACACTGTATTTAATTTAAAAATAAATAGAATTAAATTGAATTACATTGAATTAAAGATTCTCACATATATGCCAGCCCTTAGTGAGAGGTAATCACTGTGCAAATGGGGCCTGAATGACCTTCAGAAAACTTTCCTATAATCTGAGCTTTGGATGATTAATAAAGGATGCCATGGTTCTACCTACACCTCTTCACTTGGGAAACTGTGCACCTCCAAACATGGCAAGCTGCAAACTAGCTGTCAGTCCACAGCCATTAGCTACCACCTGACAGACAATAGCAGCCGCAGCCAGCTTTTGTAGGTCAGCTTTCTCAGACGCGTGTGAGATGGTGTGTTTCCGAAATGTTCTGGTGCTAGCAGCATGGATCACACCTTCCAATACGTAGTCAAACATATTACTGTCTAGTGCTGGACTGTGCATCCCATGGAGGGACAAGGTGTAAATGATTCCCCAGGCATTTGTCTTTCACACTATTTTTGGGAATGTGCATAAAAATGAGAACA
Organism: Cyphomyrus plagiostoma; assembly: GCA_019775915.2. Lineage (NCBI taxonomy): Eukaryota > Metazoa > Chordata > Actinopteri > Osteoglossiformes > Mormyridae > Cyphomyrus > Cyphomyrus plagiostoma. The sequence goes on from JABFEA020000054.1 coordinate 7,731,801, forward strand.
GCTTTAAAAAACAGCTTTAATTATGAGGCTTTGGTGTGTCGAGGTTCTTAATTGCAACCCCCCTCCCCCTCATGAAAGCTACTGAAATGACAACCAGGTGTGTGACCAGATAATATGCCTGAGATGACAGTTAATTGGTATTTTGGTTCTAGAAGGGCGCAAACTACATGACAACTCTACATATCCATGGCAATTTGGGTCTTTACTCTCAGTACCCAGGGATAGGAACGAGTCGTTCCTCAGTGAGTCCGAGTCAAGTCTCGAGTCATTTGCCCTCAATTTCTAGTCTGTCCATCATTTTTTTCTGTCAAGTCACAAGTCATCAAATTTGTGACTCGTGTCCAACCCAAGTTGTGAGTCATGTAACTTGAGTCCCTACGTATGTCAGTTTTCTTTTTACCTTTAGTGATTAAAACTCGCTGCAGTGAAAACCAGCCACAGTCAGCACTGGACATATTGTTTATACGCAGGGAAAGGTTGGAAAGACAGTGTTTATGGTTGTCCCCTCAGATCGTTTTTACATCGGTTTATATGCGGAGAGGGGTGCATCTTTTCAACTCAGAAGACCTTGCTTTCAGCCAAATGAAAATGAAATGAGGGCAGGAGGGATTTAATACACAATTAAATTATAAAATTAACCTTATGGTATCCAGATGTGGAACAATAACCTCAAGGCCTCTCACGTCATAAGGTCCAAGTTTTGTCGAACCGAGTCACAAGTCATCAAATTTGAGACTTGAGCCTGAGTCGAGTCACGAGTCAGTGACTTGAGTCCCCACCTCTGTCAATTTCTTCCCTGATGCCTGACCTGCTGCAGCACTAGGCCTTAACCCTCAATCATTACTCTCTATGTCACAGCATCCCACTGTCCTCATTCACCTACCTCCTAAACTATATACCCGTAAAGACAAGTAGCCAATCACCCTTCTCCTACCATCATAGGTGTAGAGCTTATTCAAGCTGCATTCTTACAGCTACCAAAGATCTCCGTCTTAGATTTGTTTTTATATTATTATTATTTCTTTATTTCTCTTCTCTTCCTTCTGGCAAAGGAATGCAAATGGCTCAGAATTACTTCTCGGGGGGGGTGCCTCAGGGCTAAGTGTGTGGGCTTCTCTTCCACATCCCGAGTAAATGACTGGAGTTCATTTTGTCCACGGATTCCTTTACCGCCTTTATACAACTGACATTAAACTTTACACTAAACTTCTCCTCACCAAAATTGTTAAAACTCTTTCACACCTACAATCTACCCCCCCCCCCAAAAAAAAAGAATACATGAGTATAACTGCATGTTGCAAGCTTAAAAAGTTCCCGCATTGACTCCAGTGAAGATCTCGATGAAATTTCAAATTAATTAACTATAAATGCATCCAGAAGGAATAACACCAGATTTGGCAAGTTTGTCTTCTAGTTAGTTAATTTTGGGATATGCCTTTTTCGAATTCAGCCACTTGCCCAAAGGTTCAAGACAAAGAGGAACTGAAATAGCATTGGAGAAACTGAGAATTATAATTCAGGTTTTTCTTACAATTCCTATTGGATGCCAGGAAGAGGGCGGGATCTTGATGAAAAGGAAGTGGACAGGATTTAAAGCACTGAGCACACAGTAACCTCCCTGTAGGACATGATAACCCTGCTGCATAATTATAGATTAGTTGCAGTCTCCTTCGTCTTTGTTTGCGTTTGTCTAGCATATCTGAATGTATTTCTCTTGAGAGCGCTTAATTTCACAGTTTGATGGAGCAAGAATACCGAAATGTAGCATGAAAAATAGAAAAAAGGAGAGAGAGAGTCAAGGGGGTCAGATTATGACAGAAAATTAAATATGGAGTTATGCGTATGGGTATTGTGAAGCAAATTATTCTCAGTTTGGCTTTTTTGGGTGTCGGCCAACTATTTTAGATTGCTGCGCTCTACACAATATTGAGAGCTTGGATGTAAAGAAGTGCATTTATTAGAACAAATGAGAGAGGCTCCAGAATATGTTTGCACTCCCCGATTTTCAGACTTATTGTACAGTGGGAAGGTTAACTATTGCAGTGCCCGCAGGTTTTACGGCTGCATTTGCCATTAGCATCTATGCGTTCTGCCCCCCGTCAGAGGCAGTAACTTTGAAATGTTCCTTTAACTGCTGTGTTCATCAGTTATATTGCCACATTATACTCACAAATGTGTTCCTTCTTTCCCTTCCAAAACCCAATCGCTCTGCCGATATTTGGCCGTCCTTCCCCTGTCCCCTTTCCGTGGACTTCACCAGAAGTGCAGGCCTACTCACTGGGATCCACGCGTTCCTGGGAACATATCGAGATCCCATTATGTCATCACAGCCTCTTCAGATGGCTTTATAAAAGACACCTGGCCGGTGTTTAAGAGCACATTTAAGGGTCATTGTGGCTAGAAATGTACTCAAAAAACCAACACGTATAAAATAGGTACTATTGATCACATGTTTGCATAAAATTCACAACACGGTAAGCTCTTGCAACTTGACAGCAATAACATCAAGCCATTGAAAGGAATGCAGATGTCTAACCCACTGGTTGTTGTTTTCAATGTATTGGGAGCAACTACAATCACCATACATAAAATGAGTGTAAAATTCATTATCTGCAAGCTTCTTTGTACTTCTAGTTGTGAGAGCTGTGTAGTAATATACTCTTCCAGGCAGGTTTAACAGGCCAAATAATTACCTTTCCAAACACTTCCAAATGAGCTTGTTGCAGTTATACAAAATGTAGGCCATTATAAAGATTTCAACTGTCACTTTTGTTTAGCCATATTCCACGATTCCTTTATCAGAGTTTGTGTTTAATTGAGTTGTACTGGTTGAGCAGTAGAGAAGTATGCTTTTGCTGTGTGGTATGATTCCTGCTACACATTATTCAAAGATCAAAAGATCAACCACTTTTCTTTTCGAAACAGACTGATTAAAATATACTGAAACACGACTGACCGTATCGAGTAAAATGGAAGGCTCCGGCACTCTGAAATCCCAAAGCTTTGGATTATTTCACGTACTAAATGAGACACAGGCGATGAAAAAAAACAGTGGGGAAAAAGTTCATTCACGTTTAGGTTTTACAGTAAAAATAAATTATACTTCACTGTCTTTATAAATAGCAGCTTGGGTTTCAAGCAATCCTAAAGCACAGCAAAATGTTTGGTATTCAGCTGTACTCGGAAATAACGTATTGATATCCATGTGTCCTTTTGTAATACATTTCAATGAAATGTAAGGATAATACTGATTACTTAATTTGAGTTGCTCCTACATTCATGAGTGCGTCATGCTTTGGTTGAAAACTCCAAAGCGCTTGAAAAACTGCTGCATTACTGTAGACTTCATTCAACCATCTGTCAGAGTGGAGCCTCAAACATGTGATGTGTGGCTCACTGGGTTAAGCTACTGTGCTTGTGGTCAGTAGGTTGCCAGTTCAAATCCCAGGCTTAGCAGACTAGTCATAGTTGTGTTTTGCCGTTGAGCAAGGCCCTTATCCCCTGACACATGAAATGCGACAAGCTTCACTCTTCAGTGCGTGTGTGGCACAAAGGAGAGCATGATGGGATATGTGAAAACTAAAGGATTCCAATGTACTTGCGCAATTGGCAAATAAAGTTTAATATATATGAGATGACAGTCAAGTGCAGAGCACCTCCTCACTTATTAATCTTGTGTTTTTGTGTTTCCAGAGGAACCCTTTGCAAAAAGCACAAGGGCGCACATACTTCACACATGTGGGGCCAGGGCTGAGGCTATGGCACTAACCCCTGAATTACCTTCTAACCATTTATATACGTCCCTTCATTTCTAATTCTAATTATGTTTTTAACAAGTGAGTTAAACCTGCAAATCTATTTCTGAAAAATAAGAATGTAAACCAGACCTTAAAAAAACATGAGAAATTGCATCCTGAACCATGGGAAAAATGGCACCACAAAACTGTGTTCATGTGTCCGTCTTCTAGCTGTTTATCCTGGTCAGGGTTACGGGCGGTGTAGTAGCAATGTGTCAGATAATCAGCAGCTTCAGAAAATCAACACTGGAAAAGCTCCACCAGTCCTGTGTGGGGAGAAGGGTCTCCTCCAACAGATTGTTGTTATTAAATATGACATCCTGGGGAATAGCAATGGGAATAGAGGGTGTTCAGGCAAATATGCATTTGCAGAACCATTTGTCTTTGTGATGCCGTCACTAATTGTTTCATTACACCGTCTCTTGCTTGTTTGTGATATGCCAAGTTTCCAAAGTAGGCAAAGGGTCAAGTGGTTCAAATTGTATAAGCAGAGATTGACATGACCGGTACGCAAGTATGCATTCAGCTTTAAGAGCGATACGTGTGGCAATCGATTGTTGTAACAGTGTGAGTGGATTCGTATTTTTTGTGTATTCGCGCCGTCATGACAAGAAATTATCATGCTAGAAAGGTGTCAGTAACTGAGAATTGTGTGAAGTTCCATCCATTTTATCCAATACAGGGTTGCAGGAGGTCTGGAGCCCATCTTAAGGAGCACAGCACACAGGGCATCGAAGGTCCTCCTAGCCCGTGGCAGATGTGGGCAATTCAGGGACACCAATTCCCCAAATTGCATGTTTTCAGACAGCTGGGGGTAGGGAGAGTACTTGTTAAATGTGTGTACAGCACACATCAAGCAGGGGCAGGATTTGGAACCCCCAGCCCTGAAATAACAAGGTAACGATGCCTCCCCAGCAAGTCATCATGCCCCCCTCAGATGTGTAAATGTTGAAAATATTAGAATCTACTTAATTCTTGGGAAGTAACTCAAATCGCAGATCGGTCGGCTGGGACTGTACAGACCTCTGACTTTTCAAATGTGCACTCAGCTTCCTTAATTCCATGACTGGGTCCAAACCAACATCTTAAACTTGACTCACGCTACAGATGAACAGGGGGGTAGGTACAGATGGTCATTGTAGCAGATACAAGACAATAATTCAGTAATGCATCAGAATACAAGTGACTGCAAAACCCACAAACAGTGATAAGACCTTCTACAGTCTCCAGTATTGACCAGCATCTCCAGCACTTAACATTGAGTGATACCTGCAGATGAGGTCTTCAGACATAGTACTCTATGGCCCAGAACGTTGTCAAAATAGGGAGGGCTGCATTCTGAATAGGAGACATCAAATAGGACATTTCCTGCCAAACTGCCATTTAAAATGAGCCAAAGCAGAGGAGCAACTGTGTATCTTCACAATATAAGTGACTGTAAAATCCACAAACAGTGATAAGAGCTACTAGAGTACCAGTATAGATCAACAGCTCAAGCACTTAGCATTGAGTGATAAATGCAAATAAGGCCTTCAGACATAGTACTCTATGAATGCTGTCAAAACACCTAAGTGCTGAGGTGTAAAGGCCCATCACATTCAGAAAATAACAAAACACTAATCTTTGTTCGCCTGTAGTAAAACTTAAAGACAGAATTTTGTCCTCATTGATTCTGGGCCATTAAAGCAAAAATACAGAAACATTAACACCCTGCAACCTAGGGTAAATAAATAATAATGATATAATAATAATAAATAAAGTGTAGGAAAACTTAGTCCATTTGGTTTTATACTTGCGATCATCTCTGTTGGAAGGTAGCTGTCCTAATCTCACAATATAATCTACAGTACATCAAATCTTTGAACCTGTTATTTCTGTCTGGCTAAAATGTAATTCTCCGTTAACATTTATTCCCCAACATTTTAAGGCCATTTTCGAAACAGCAGTCCCGTTAATTAATTAGTTTGTTCGACTCTCAAGCCCGTGAGGCATGTTTGTGTCATTTCCTTTAGGAAATAAAACGCTGTGGGGTCTAATGGGCCGGCTGTCAGGGGATTTTGATTTTGTAACCTAACTCTGCGCCCACCTGCGTAATATTTCGAGGCAGGCGTCTGGCACAGTTCCCGTGAATAATCAAAAGTTGATCGAATGTTTCACTCCAACAGCAGGAGACGTTCTCTTCACCAGCTGATGGGGAGAATGGGATTTATCTGACTTGAGGCACACACCGTCTGAGCTAACGCCTAACAGAAATGGAACACAGTAAAAATGTAACATTTTGAGATTATTGGAAAAAAAGAAAAACGTGACATTCTAACGGACCCTTAATGGTGCACGTATTCGTTCTTGGAACGAAAGGCCGCCATGTTACAGTTAGCGGTCTTTCAGGCAAACGAACCTATGGCAAATACATACTGTATCTCTGAGTGTTTCCATTTAACACCATAAGGAGTAGCTGTAGAAAGTATGATATAACTGTATTTGATACCTGTCTAACATCAGTAACACAAAGACAATAATACCATACTAAGCCAGTGACTTGCTATACTTATACTAATATTTCTTATCAAGTGGCTGTTTGTGAAAAACAAAAACAGAGAACAGGTAGTTCAACTTGCATAGCTAAAAATAATTGCTGACAGGATTAGGAGACCCGATTTTATGGCTTTGGAATATTATGCATCAAGATAATTCAACCTTGTTTTTTGATATTGATTTCTAAATGGTTTCAAAAATAAAATAACCATCCAAAATGAATTTTATTTGTCAGTACAATTTACAGCATAATTTTTTTCCTGGAGGCAGCAAAGTTTTCAAGAAAGTAGGATCATACCTTGCGACTCAATCGTCACCAATTTGATCATCGACTCAGAGCAGATCTAATTTTATACGGGAGTATTTTACGCACCAGTTTGCATACTAAGAATTCAAGATCCAGTGATAACTCTTACATATTTTAAATAAGCAGATTGTACTTAAAAACGTAGGTGAGTCAGATCATTTCTCATGCATAAGCACGGCTTGGCAATGCTTGGCAGGTGAAACTATTGTTTTGCATATATCATCAAAACATAATATGATAAAAAATATCATTGATTTTGGAGCCTGAGTCTGGTCATGGTTTTGCATGATAATGAAACGTCATCCGCAGTGACCTTTTCTTCAGAAATACTTTCTAAATGTATCAGCATCTATTTAATGCTATGTACAACTATCTTTGACTGTATTTATCTATGATAACCACAATACTGGTAAGTTTATGGGTCCACAAAGACCAGATTTGTAAACATTGTCCTAGTCAGTCCATCTTAAGGGGGGAAGACAAACAAAACAGTGTGAGAAATGAGGGCAGTTGTTTCCCCCCTTCTGGGGTCAGGCAGCTTCTCTGATCTGAAGGGGGTCAATGTTCCGAGCAACCCCCATCCCCTTCTATGACACCGGCTTCTAGGACACCAGCCTTCGCCCCGTTGCCATAAGGACTGAAAACGAGAGAACGTACGACAGTACCTCACCAATCACAGCAAGAGATGTACCTGGGTCGTTGTTAATGGACAGGGAGTGCCCCAAATCATGGTGGCTACATTTCCTGTAGTTACAGAAGGCTTTTACCAATGTGAATTCCAAGATAGTTCACTTCCTGTCACATTATAGGTGGCTCTTTTTGTGGATGGCAGTAAGTCCCGCCTCCTCTAGATCAGTCAGCTAATCAGTCATTGAAGGTTCTCTGCCCAACGCACTGAAGGCACTACCACATCATCTACACTCAACAAAAATATAAACGCAACACTTTGTTTCTGAGATGGACTGAGATGAGATGGACTTAAAGATCTAAAATTCATTCCAGATACACAATATTACCATTTCTCTCAAACATTGTTCACAAATC
>JABFEA020000054.1:7755837-7782051 GCA_019775915.2 Cyphomyrus plagiostoma
ATTAATGAGGGAAAAAAATAATTTTAAATGATTTTAGCAAATGGCTGCAATATAACAAAGAGTGAAAAATTGAAGGGCGTCTGAATACTTTCCGGTGCTGGCTCTGTCTCCCTTGCTGCTTCCTCCGTGCCGTCCTCGTGCACGGATCCCGCCCAGCATTTGCAATCACTGTCTCTCTTCCTGCTTCATCCGTGCCGTCCTCGTGCACGGATCCCGCCCAGCATTTGCAATCACTGTCTCTCTTCCTGCTTCCTCCGTGCCGTCCTCGTGCACGGATCCTGCCCAGCAAGGACATTCGCCTCCCACTGTGCCCCATTTCCGCAACCGGCTACTTGTTAGATGACAAGGGGAGCAAAGTGTACAAGCCTCAGCCTGCCAGAATGCACGTGTTCACGATCAATCACACGGTGAATCAGTACTGACTCCATGCAGCAGCTAAATGCATGATCAGGGAAGGTGAAGCGCGGAGATCCCAGCCATCGCAGGCGTCACTTTTAGGGGGTCTCCGAAATTCACGTGCTTTTGACAGCTAACACAATACCTCTGCCTTCCCAGTGTACTAGAACACCTGCAAATGGCCTATGAATTCAGACAGCAACTGACCCAATGCATTCAATGAACGTAGCCCTAAATAAAATTGGTAAGGGAATATTTACACGACAGAATGACATCTGAGATCTGTAGACGCACATTAACAGTGCTTTCATCAAATCCCTCATACTAAGCTCGACAATATGCATTAAGAAACACATCAGTATTTCCTATAGACAATGGCCTGCTGAAATAATCATTTTACTCTCTGTAAAATCACGCCGCCATTGCCACATTGGTAAATAATGAACTGAATGATGTCCAGATCTCTGATGAAATGCTCTTGCAGTTACAACAGCGCCTCCTTGTGGCTGCACTCAAGGCACTGAAGGCCAAATCCACTGTCTGGCCCATTAAACCCTTCGGTCACCCGTGACTAAATGTTCCAGATTCTTCCTTTCCAGCTGATGTGACAAAGGGTAGAGTGATGTAGGGCAACACCCTGATGCCGGTCTAGATTACAATCAGTGTCCGGCCTCTATCAACAGGAGTGAGCTTCGGGTCGTTATGTGCCCCCCCCAGCCTGTCAAAGCAGGGGGGCTACCTGCCCGCTCAGGCATGTCAGCAAACACTGTCTGCTTCAACACAACCTGTCACCCTAGTCGCCAGGCTGCTGAACTCCTGCCTGACCTGGGCAAGATAGACATCATCTGTCTTCTTCAAGACTCTGTTCCAAGGGGCAAGACAGAGTTTATCCCACCGTAGACCATGGAAGTAGAAGGGAAACCAACATAAATATCAGTGCCACTAACGAGCAACTGCAACCTGACCCAGTGGCAGTGCTTACTGCCTCTCAGTGATGTCCAAGCCAGAAACCCATGATGAAGGACAATTTTTGGGAAATTACAAACACGCTAGATTAAAAAAGGGAGAGAAAAAAATCACTCTCTTCCGAGTACAAATATATGGAAGTTAGTCTGGAAGTGAGTCATTTTTGCTACTGTGCGATCTTGTTTGGGATAAAATGGGGACATAATTGAGTTTCCATTGTAGTGGAAAGGAGAGGCACTATCACCCGGGAAACCAAATCTAATCCACCCAGCACAATCCCTAATGACATGGATAAACGTGGTGGATCTCACTACGTATTCAGCATCCTAAAAAGGTGAATTCGGCCTCCTCATACACTTCCTACTGCAAGTCTCTAACTATAGCACCATCTAATACCATAAGTGACTCCCCATGTCTGAAGTTGTCCCCAACTGGTGAGAAAATCCTTGTAAATAAGGCATGGATCCAAAGTAAAGGTCATTTGACGGTTTTAGAAATACAAAATTGGAGCTTGGTGTGAGCCCACTGCAACCTCACCATCGTAATCCCCTGCAAAATCAACTTCTGGGCAATAGCTGTAAAAAATCCGTCCTAAAAAGGACAACGTGGGCTCACTGTTATGTTTATGAAAAAACAAATACGGGCGAACAAACACCAGGATGATTTAGGGAGCAAACGAACACTGACGAACCACAGCCTGTGTGGTTTCATTAATCAAAGCGGCTGCAGTTGGTATGGTTGGTAACCTGGCCTTTACTCCGGGCTGTGTGCAGCACGCTGACCCCCAGCGTCTGTGGGGGGGTCTCAACATCTCTCATTTGAGTGATTTTCATTTTTAATTTGTTTGTTTATTTTGAAGCCTATATGAGCTAAATTTTCAGGATGAAAATGGGGTTTACAGTTTGCCATTATCTGTGAAGCAGGTATATACATCTTTTACTATCACCGCTTTGCATGAAAGCCAATTAATCACATTGCTGTAAATCTCAGCTCCCCGCCCCCACCCTCCCCACACACACTCCAATTAAACAAGTTAATGAAATGTAACACGGAAAATATGCAGGTCAGAAAATCACTTCAGTGGGCCGGCGCCAGAAAAGGAATTGAGTGATTCAAGGTTTAATGTGATTTGATTATTATCAATGATTAATTTCTCTAATTGTGCAAATAGCAAAACATTGTGTCTCTGTCTGATTTCCTTTTGCCAGGTACAAGAAACAAGAACTTTTGGGAGACCATCTTGGAAAAGTGGCTATCCATTCTTCCATTTTCTGTAACTGCACGACCTAATCAGGGTCGAGGCGCAAGGCGGAGGGTGTGTGTGTGTGTGTGTGTGTGTGTGTGTGTGTGTGTGTGTGTGTGCGTGCATCCTATGACAGGCCCTTGGCGTCCCGTGACGTTTTCATGGATAACATTTATGGATGGACAGACAATTACAACTGCCTCATTTAGCTGTCAGTTCAAAGAAGCTTAAAATTCACCTTCTCTATCCCTGGGACCTCGAACAGCTACACCGGCACCTCGATTAATTCCTGTGCATAATTCAACAATGTTTCATTCCCCCGTTGTTTCACTAAAGGGACAAAAGGTGCGCCATGCATCACAAGAGCCCTCACCCCTGGCGGGGGCTGTGGCACTCGTACCGAGTCTGGGCGGGGCACAGGTGTCACTTTAAATGCATCAGAGCTGCTGATCGATGCATTAAAAAATGCAACAAGGGCCAGCGGTGATTTGAACCATGGGTAGGAACATTTCAGACGTGGAAGAGCGAGCTGAGGGCCGTCGCTGCAGCTAATTATCACTGGTGGATATGAACTGGCCGCCGTTTACAACCGTCCGCCGAAGCGGGCGCCCGTCTCAAGCGGAGTGAAGGCCGGCGAGGAGAGAGAAAGAACAAACATACCTTGGTGCTACAAACGTCATTTAATTCCCACACCGTACGAGAAAGATTAAAGCCCAGAATTAGCCTATAAATTGCTCTGCTTGTTCCTGCTAACAGTGGATTTGCATTCCAGAACTAATGACTCATTAAATTAGAAACTAAATCTGCCCCTTTATTTTCCAGGCAATCTCTCATTCTCCGAGAAGCAGCTTTAAATCAGGTAGAAGACACCAAGCCGAGACACCGCTCCGGTTCATTTTGACTGGCTTTGATGTCGGAAAATGGTGGATGGCAGAAGTGTGTGACCAGAGTTAGGTGACTCTGTCTACCCAGCTGAACCATCTCACATCTCCGTCGCTTCGGCCAGCGACCCCTGAATGACGAAACCTTGGCGCTGTAAGAGATTTCGGCTCCTCTTACTCCACACAAAGTTCACATTCAGTTCAACACACTTTACCTTATGGTTATAATCTAATTCATTACTTTATACAGCTTCTCTGCCTTTGTTTATTTTAGATATATGATTCATATATGAAGCATTTTCAGCTGTATGTCATGCATGAAAAGTGCTATATAAATGAAGGTGATGATGATGATGATTGTTGTTGTTACCAAAATAGCTGGGTTGATTATAACCAAAGCATGGTGACACAGATACTTTATAGGATAATTGAAACATATCGTTATTTTATAAAATTGTTATGTATATTTTATTAGAAATATCCAGATGCACATTTCCGCCGTTTAGTAATAACCATTCTCCATTCCTGAGAAAGCCACCGATATGAATCATATTATAAAATCTTCCTGGTTTAAGTAGGAGGAACCGAGGCCATAGCATGAACTGTGTGGGAGATTCTGGGTAAGAGCGAAGCGTTCCTGAGCACCATGCCCGCGCAAACCCGCATCTCCCACCCTCAACCTGCTCTCCGAAAGTCAGAGACCGGGCAGCACAGATACGCCATAACCTCTGCTCAGAATCCACAAACAGCAGTTTAGACACAAATCGGTTTTCATTGCCTGAAATGTCCTTTGAAAGTGAAGCATTTCCAGCCAAAGCCAACTCCAGCAGAAGAAGAGTGTTAGAGTGACTTCTACCCCGTTGTGGGCGGTGATCTGTTCCTTTCTATTCACTTTGCTGCCATTCAAAATCAGGAGCCAATCAGTGTATCCAAGATTTCATCAGACAGTTATGTAGTAACATGTAATTAGACTTCGGAGGGGCCGTGTCTGTCACAACATTGTACCGCTGACTATGTGACAATCAAGTGACACGTATGCAGACCCTCTGTCCCATCATTATTTCTGCTACCTTCAGGTTAAAATAACCTTTTATCGAGAGCAGGTGATTGTCCGTAGCTGGGTAGTAGAGCGATATAGCGTCAACAAATTCGGTTAGCTCAAAGTGCTATCTGGTGCACATTATACCACTACCTACAGTGTTTTTTTACGATTTTGTAACGTCTTTAAACCTGTCAATTATCAAGCAGGATTTGCACCTGCACACGACAGTGACCGAATCCATACTGAACACCAGATGGATATTCAGAAATTTCAAATAATAAAGAAAGAGGTACGTTCCAAAGCAGTAAATCTATGTGATTTGCAAGTGTAGCCCTCAGTTTTACATTTGACACTGATAATCCTAAATTTGTTTTATAAATTAATATATTTTATTATTTAGATAATGCAAAATGTTGTACAATTTAATATTCTCTATATAATAATCATAAATGACCAAATGTTCCGTGTATCTTTGAGAGAGAGGGATTAATGCGGAGCATATGGGTACATGATATTACTCCATTAGTGGTGGTTTTATAACATTATTACTGAAAATGCTATAAGAGTATTTCTTTATGAAGGACTCTCAGCCTGACGAGCTTATGTGTAATTATCTGGTTATGCCTGCAAGAGGATTTCATTAGCTACAGCCTCTTTTTGTGTGAAAGACTATATCCATTCATATATACCACCCATACGCTTCGGAGTTATGCTGAGACTGAATCCTATCTAAGAAGATCACGCCGCCATATCCCATATCCTGAATCCTATCATATCCCATAATATGACAACTGTCTGTGCTTGTCAGCCCACTGACCATCGTGGCTTCCAGCTGCCGGACTGTGAGCTTCCTCCAAACAGTTTCTGACAGTTTATTTGCTTAAATAAATAGTGTCTGCCTGTCTGACACAGAGGCTACTCACCTGCCTGACACTTGTGGTATTTAAAATCCTTCTAAATCAATTCTCTCACTCTACGGACGCTTTTTAAAAAGACTGACTCTTTTCTTTTTTGTAAAGTCAGCGCTGCCCCCCGACCAGCATATTGAGCCCTCAAAGTCTCAATTAATAAAAATTAGGTGAGTGGAAGGGATAGTTGGTAAATATCAAGCTCAAATAAAGGTGATTTTCTACACTGAGCCCCCACAAGCCATCGGCTCCATCTACTTTGATGGAGAGCGGGGGGAATGAGCGAGAAAGCCGGCCTGCCCCCCCACCTACTCTCCAGACTGGCGTGGATCCCATCACCCGTCACAACGAAATGAATAAACATCGGCCCAACGGAGCAGCACCAACCTTCCTGTCGTATCACTCCGCCTGCCTAGCCACGCGCGTGGTTAGCTAACAGCGGGCCATCGCATTAATCACTGCGCAGGTGCCTCCATTGGAGAGTCAACATGCAACAATATTGCCAGAGTGGGCGATGACTGGTGTAGGGAGTGATGGCCCCTCACGCTTTTATTTACTTATTTCTGCGGCTCTTGTTGTTCGTTTGTTTTTCTGCCTTACCTTCGACTGCTGCCTCTCGGTCACCTTGCCCATCTCCGTGTCGGACCGCCGGGTGCACAGAATTCCATTAGACGGACGAAGTGGGCTCACTGGGGCGGAAAGTCGCCAAAGTGCCACACCGTAGCTAATTCTCGCAGACGCTAATTACCAGCGGGAAGAAGCCGTGGTTCTGCTGTTGACGGTACGACCCGCTACGCGCGTCATGGTTGCTGGGTGATTCAACAGCTGCATTTCAAAAGGCAGGGAAACACCGGAAAACGCCGGAAAGACAGGCGTACACGCTCGGCACACCCGTCTGAACTAAAACAAGAATGTCCTAGAAAGTACAGATATTTTGTTAAATAATCATTAGCTGAGCTGGCCCATCTTTCTTGAAGAGAACAGGAACAGGTAAATATTTTGTGTCTTTACTGTATGCTGAATAACATCTTAAAGACTGTTTATCTTTAAATTTCCATGTAGATTTAGTTTCGACCCCGTTGTTCTTAGTTCAGTGAGTAGTATGGAAACTCGCTGCGTATGGAGACTGTTTACCGTAGCCCTTCCTGGCTAATGGGCCTCTGGGTGCAGACGGAACATTCGTTCATTTGTCCTTCTTCAGTCTCATCGCCTATTTCGTTTGGGTTAATGTCATCTGACCCCGACCCTGGGTAGCCCTGGACGGGGTGTAGACCCCAAACTGGACACCCGTCATCACGCCACTCTCATGCAGACTAATACCCTGAAAAATTCACCTCTACTGAGTCCATCGATTTGCGGGAGGGTGCGTGAGCTTCATGTGGAGAGATGTCTGGGCTCATACTGGGCCCCACATCTCCCAGACCTGTACGGAGACCAGAAAACCAACAGTACCTGATGGGCGCTCCTCACACCTGGACTCATCATAGCCCATCAATTAATCTTTTGTGTAGAATCGTCGCTGTCAGTATGGTGCAGCCATGTACTTTACGCTGCTTATGCATCAACCCCAGAAATGCAACTACAGGCACCAGGCTACAGCGTATGTCGTTACGCAGCTGCCGACAGCCTAAATCAGTGGCGGACAGTCTTGTCCACAGAGGGCCGTTGTGTATGCAGGTTTTTGGGGTAACCAGTAGGTCAGCTGATCAAACCCAGGTGTGGGGACTCTTCAGCCAATCAGTCCTCTAACTGGGAGTTATCTAATTAGGGAGCTGTGGCAAAAACCCGCACACACAACGGCTTTTAAAATCAGTCTCTACACCAAGATGATCTTTGGCCAGTGAACGTTGCTGGGCTCTCGCTGAGAGTCAGTGGCTGCTTGTCAGGCCAGTGTGTGTGACACTGGGACGCAGTCACTCTCCACTGGCGCCGTTTTGGCTGATTTCGCATGTCGAAGCGGCATCCAAGCCAGTCGGTGAACCTGTGACGGGACTGTATGTCAAATGTCACCTCCAGGTGTGCTGGCGTGTTCCAGCACACATTTCCACGATCAATGGTACCCGATCGTTCCTCAGCCTTGGACGGCGCTCGTTTTTTGCCGTCAGCTTGGTGTGGACCCAACTTCATAAGCCCGCATCCCTTGCCAAGAAACACTTTGAACTGGACTCCAGTTTGTCTCAGTGCAATAACACACAGATGATAGTTAGCCTAACTGCATTTTTTTTGCGGGGGTGGGGGGGGGGGTGGGATTTGAAAACTCCACTTTGTGTCCATCTCATCATTATTATTATTATTAAAAGCATTATTATTATTATTATTATACCGTACATACGTAAAGCGCAGCCCTTTCAATCGTGGTCTCTCTCTCTGTCCCTACTGCATTTTTTTTTTTTTTAAAAGCTTTTGAAGACCGGGTTAGTAGGTCTTCTGGTAAAGAGGACAGCAGCCTGCAAGCCTGCCTTGTCTCTGTACAGTGCGAGTGCTGCGAGGACAGGAGGGACAACAAGCGATCTGCTGGCCAGGCCAGGCTCTCCCTCCCGGAGACAGCGTCGGGCGGCCAGACTCGCCGTCCCTGCCGTACATCCATCACAGCGCTGCAGTGTCTCAGGTCGCATGCTGGCAGTGCCTTCCGCCATGAGTATCTGGGTAATGCCGCGAAACAGCACATCTTCTGTGGTTTAAGTGCGATTTTCAGTCACATGAAGTCGGCCGTACGAATCCAGCAACGGCTATAACTTTCCCTACCTGCTACAGAATATTGCTATTGCACTTGTAGCAGAATTCCCAAATGATACTGAAATTATTCTCGCTGCACCTCAAGCAACAAAAAAGATAAAACAGTGACATTTTCTACAAATCAAATCTTCGTGCAATTCTGTAAATATAAATGGATGGATATATCACTTTAATATATTAACCGCATAATCAGTATGATCAGTATTAGATATTTTAACTACTTTAACCGTAAAACTCCTAATATCTGCGAATGGCGAATGGGTGGGGTGTGTTCACAAGCATTTTTTTTTTTTGCTTTTTTATTTTACTTGTTCATACGCGCATCCTGCTAAGAAGTCCTTCCGGCATGTGCAGTTCACAGCAACGGTCCCTAGAGGTCTCTCTTATACGCTTTGCTTTAACTCCTGAAACTTTTCTCTTGTGTACGACAAACTTTTCATAAACGTGAAATATGAATTAGACGGCGATCCTACCATTACCGCTCGGCAATTTGATTTCCCCCCCCCCCATTTCTAATCTCAGCTGTTTATCTGAAATTGTTTTGTAATATGGAAAAACTTGCAGTATATTTCTATCGCACTATTTCTGTCATATTAAATATCTTACCAAGATATGTGTTGCATCACAGCTTATATAAGGCATATCATTTGACCCTAATATATTCAGTCCAAAAAGTCAGTGGATGTTTTGCAAATGTGTTTTTTAAGAGCAAGATATCTGTAATGATCAGCAGGGGGAGCTCTGAGAGAATCGCCAATCTTAATAAAGGAAAACAAACTTGTACCACGTGACGGGTCATTTCTGCCTTTTATTTCAGGGATCATCAACAATTTTTTTTTCACCAAACATTTTTTTGAAAACGGCAGACATTCGTGTAATGAACTGCATCATGTAATTTGATGCTAAAACAATCAGAAAGAATGGCATACATTTGACAGTTGGCATTGATTCAACATCTCTTCATCAACATCATAAAGAACTGGGGCAATTAAATATTATATTTACTGGAACATACGAAAAGGATTTACATTTTTTGCAGACATTTTCAAAATTGTGTTTCTTTACAACATGCATTAATAATATAAAAATAGATTTATTTATATCTAGTCACAAGTATAAATATAGAGTATAAATGTATTTTTAAAATACAAAGATAATTACACTCACATTGTGTACACTGTGTACCGAACAGCAAAATACAACATATTTAATCATAATCAGAATTACAGACACATTGACATTATAAATGCAACTGACAGATTGTGGTAGCTTCCTTTATTCCCATTAATATGGAAAAAACAAAACTGATGGGGTCCGTCCCCAATCCTAGCTCTGCCGGACATCTTGTAAAAGTTTGTTAATCTCAGCCACCAGCTCGCTGGCGTCCATGATTTCATGTCGGCTGTCGCTGCGTCCGCCCTGCAAGTGGCCGAGGACGTTATCGAACTCGTCCTCCTCATAGTTTTCGGGAATCTCCTCCATGGCTGGCAGCCACTTGAGAGGGGCCTGACTGGTCATGTGACCAGCCTGACTGGGCCCAATGCTGTTGCCCGGGTTCTGGAAGTGCGTATTGGCTGCCCACGCCGCCACACCCTGAGGGTACGCACCGGACTTCCCCGGTAAGTGTCCTTTCCTGCGCTCCAGGGAGCTCGCTCTCTCCGCCTCGCTGCATTCCACATAGGCGTCCAGAGAAGGCGGCAGGAGACGCTGGAAGACACTGTTCATCTCCGAGAGGAGGGAGGAGCCGCACAGGTCGCTCGCCGCCTCCTCGCCGTCCCCTTCGCTCTCCTTCCCGAACGTGGAGAAGCTCTTCTTGCGGTCGCCAGAGTCAATAGGGGGCTGCTCTTCCTCCCTGCAAGGCTGCTGGGGGTCCTCGCCGGGAATGAACATGTTGTTCCTGTAGTCTGAGGACGCCGGGGAGGGCAGAGGAGGCATCCAGCACTGGTCCGAGTGTCCCAGGAATCTACACTCCTCCGTGCACAGTTTCATCGCTGGAAGAGAGGGGCGGAAAAAGCGTTTCAGGGGTCGGGATGCCAATTGATTCGTCGTTTCTTCTCAGTCTCCCGATGAGAAGGAGGAACGGCCAAAGTAAAGATGGGACCCCAGGGAGTGTATGGGAAACGCGGAGTAATTACTGTAAGCTGCCTGGAGTTTGGGGCTGATAGCACCAGCCACGCTGGCAATGGCTCTATATGGACATTGGCGATCGAAGAGTTGTGCCAGAATGACAACATAAGAAGCAAAAAGGCCATTCTCCTTCGACCTTGGTCTTTAAAAGCACGCGTGTCTCACAATTAAAGATATAAAATATTTTTATATCAAATCTATAACTAATTCTTCAAAGGATTTTTTTAAAGGCCAAAGAGTATATTATTCAAAACCGGCATAAAATCCCAATATATTGCAAACTAGAATTAAACTGGGTGATTTTCTTCCTACTTTCTCAAAGTCCTTCTGAAAAGATTAGCACAGTTGATTTAGATGTTGCATTTTAAGGGATGGATTCAAATTCAACACTGCATCCATATCTAGCGACGGATATAATTATATTTAAGATGAAGGCTTTCAGTCTAAAAACAGATTACAGTGACTCTCCATAATCATACTCATTTACTGATAGGCTTACAGAGTAGCTCTGAGTTTATAGCTCTGAGTTTATCACTAAGAGAGGGGAAAGGAGCATAAATATTCTGAGATGTGAGCATTTTCGGATGTGTGCTTCTTGTCGTCTGTAATCTGAAGGAAAATAGGAAGATCTATGGGCACTAAATGGCTTCTGGGGAGGATCCAGCAGGAAGTGGAACTGAAGGCATCTCAGGCACCATGCTTACCTGGATGCATCCTCTGGTGTCCTTCTGTGAGGAACAGGTCGCTGAAGCCCTCACCCAACAGCCTGTCAATCGGCGACTCTCTCCCTAAATCATAGTCACTATCACCGGCTTCGCTGTCCCCTCGCCCACTGTCCTTTAAGCTAAACTTGTCCATATCTTGTAGGGCATATCTGGGGAAACACAAGGGAGACACGTGGTAGACAATGACGTACTCTACAGTACAGGCATCTTAGGACACGGGTCAGAAAACGTAAACATGCTATAGTCCATGCCTATTCTGAGACATACAGAGTCTCCATTATAACGTTCAGTGATATAATGTCTAGTTTAGAAGGTCAGCGAAATACTCGTCAATATCCCTTTAAAATTTCTTACAGCCAAATATAGCCTTGCTCAAAATATAAAGCCATCAACAGCATGACAGCAAAAACAGGGCCAGGTGCACTGGGCGAAGCTGTAGCAGAAAAAAAGGCTATTTTTATAAAAATATGTTTGAAACAAACCAAAAATGAAACTGAAAAATTGATGTTATTACATAATTAACACGGGCGCGAGTCAAAATCTGACAATGTTTGTTTGCTTTTTCATAGCTGACATATGTGTATATTCACACGGCAGAGGAAATGGCAAACACACCACAGGGCTACCTGATCTGTAGAAGAAACGTAAAAGGATTTATGACGTGCAAAATTGAGCGTAAACTCTTTCCGATTATTATGCCACGAGCGGTGGCCTGAGGAACTGAGCCCATGAGCCTCATAAGGAGATCTGAGGGCCCCATGTAAGCATCTCTGGAGACTTACTTAGTCAGAAGCGGGGAAAAAAAAGAACCTATTATAAATTCATGCTTTCTAAAAGTTTCCTAAGCTCTAGATTAAACATAAATGATGTTTCACGCCCCTGCAAAAACTGCAAATGGTTTAAATTTGAATCATGAATCCAGGACGGGGCAGCGTCGACTTTGAAACACTTGGGCTAGAAAAAACAAAGACAGTTCGGTAGTTACCTGTAGCTCCTTGAATACTTATTGCCACGGAAACTTGGCCTTGGCTGGTACTGGCCCTGATGAAGCATGGACAGAAGCTGTGAGACTCGCTATATCGAAAATAAATGAATAAATAAAAATAATGAATACTGATGCCACAGGACAACACAAGAAAACAAATCCACATGAGATGGGCGGACACGTGATCATACATGACAGAATGAGGAGGTAAAAAAGGAACACTGAAACCATGAAGGAGTTTAAGACAAGGAGCACGGTGTGAGTAATAAGAAAAACCAAAAAAAAAAAAGAATCTATATTACACTCAAGGTTTTTGAGAACTGATTATGCAACAATAGGTTATAAACTCAAAGAGATATCATTTAGACATTATGTGTTTTTATATATATATTGAAGCACGCTATCTTTACATTCATTCCAAAATATATCAATTAGAACATAAGAAAATGTAACTAGATATTTGCAGAGTGGAATTCCATGGTATTCTTACCTCCACTGGGGGAGTGGCGTGTGCAAGCTCGAGGGCAAAGTTCTCTGGGATGTGATTGGAGGATATGGTCACCAGGCTGTTCAGTGATTGGCGGCTGTGATGGCTCTGCCTGCTGCCCATCTGACCCCTCTCCATGGCTGGGGAGGATGACGGCGACCTGTGGTGGGACCGGATTGGCAGGGTCCCATTGACTGTTGGCACAAGGGTGATGTCTCCTTTGTGGATCTGCCTGGAGGGCTTCTTGGGGTGATTCTGGTAGGTCGACTCTGCCACCCTGCAGTTATAAGATCTCACGTCCTTCTTTTCTCTGTTGCACCTTGTGGCGAACATCACCATGATGACTAAGAGCACTGCACAGATGGCTCCCAAAGATATGATGATGATCATAGACACGTCAAGGCCAGGGCGACTGTTGTTTGTTAATGGCGGTAGAATATGGCTGTCCATGTTTTCATATAGGGTGCACTTTAAAACTGCTTTGGCAGTCAGTCTTGTGACTCCTTTGTCTTGCACTATGATCACAAGCTCGAAGTGTTCAAGAGGCACCTCCTTCATGCTGACGTTGGCACGTATCTCACACTTCTTCGGGTCCATGATGAAGTAGCCCGCTTCATTCCCATTGACGATGGAACACGTCAGTTCCGCATTAACCCCGGTGTCCCTGTCCGTGGCTCTGATAACAGTGATTAGGTGTCCCGCTTCAGCATACCTCGAGACAGGAATTTCAGCGGTGTAGTTCAGCAGCTGTGGGACAACGATGACTGGGGAGTTATCGTTTTCATCCAGGATGGTGAGCACCACGGTCGTGTTGCTGGACAGCTGAGTCTCACCCGAATCTCTCGCTTGCACGACAAAAGTGATCCGGCTAACATCCTCGTGGTCAAAAGTCCTCAGTGCGTAGATGGCGCCATTGGAGGGGTCGATGGTGACGTAGGTCGAAATAGAGCTACCCTGAACAAAGCTCTCCAGAATGGAGTAGGTCACCTGACCGTTGGTGTCAAGATCAGGGTCACTGGCCACCACTGATGTCAGATAAGCTCCCGGAGAATTATTTTCTGACTTAAATATTTCATATCTGCTCTTCTCAAAACGAGGTGGATTGTCATTCTCATCCAGAACCTGTACTGTAAAATGTTTAATAGTGGAAAGACTTGGCATTCCATTGTCTTCTGCCATCACAGTTAGACTGTACTCAGACCTTCTTTCTCTGTCTAAGGAAACATTAGTTAAGATCATGTAGTTCTTCTCGTTGGTTTTATGCAGCCTAAAATGTCCATGACCATGCAATCTACACACGACTTCCCCATTTGAGCCAGAGTCCATGTCTTCAACCCTGACCAGAGCAACAAACGTGTCAATAGGGGCAGACTCCGATATGTAAGCAATTTCCTCTTTTCCAGGAGTCATTAAATTAATACTGATTTCAGGTTTATTGTCATTAACATCAACCACTTTGATAATTATTTTACAGTGTGCCGGCATTGAATTAGGTCCAAGGTCTTGGGCCTGAACGTCAATCTCATAGGAAGCTGTATTCTCAAAGTCCACACGTTTAGTAAGCGTCAGCTGGCCGTTTTCGGGGTTTATTTTAAACGTCTCCAGAATTTTTGGAGACACGTGACTGCTAAAAGAATACACGATTTTCCCATTGGTACCCTCGTCTGGATCAGTAGCGTTCAGATCAATAAGCAGAGAGCCCACGGGGGAATTCTCCAGCAGCTCAATCACATAGGACTGCTCCTCAAAAACAGGGCTGTTGTCATTGGAGTCGGAGATGGTAATTTTGAGAAGAGTTGAGCCGGATTTAGGCGGCACCCCTTTGTCAGAAGCCACTAGCTGGAGTTCATAGCTCGACTGCACCTCCCTGTCCAGCTCTCTCACAACAACAAGCTCCGCATACTTAGCTCCGTCCGTACGCGTCTTGATATCAATTTTGAAAAAGTTATTCGGGGTAAGAGAATAGGTATGAAGTGAGTTTTCACCTACGTCTGGGTCCGTAGCGCTATCCAGGGGGATGCGGATCCCTATAGCGGCACTTTCGGATATCTCGATAGGGATGATAGCACGAGAGAACTGCGGGGAATTATCATTAATGTCCAACACTTCTACTTCGACGTGAAACAGCTGTAAATGCTCCGTCGGCAGTGTGATCACATCAAACTCAATGGAGCAGTTTAGGTTTTTCTCGCACAGCTTTTCCCGGTCGATTTTCGATCCGACACTGATTTCTCCATCCTGCTCCCGAACCGATAGGAAGGACGTGCTGCCTCTTTGCATGGCTCGGAAGCGCAAAGGGACCGAGCTTGGAAGTTTGGATAAAACATCCGCCACGTCCTCCTTAAGCCTGGCGATCACCGTGCCCACTTTCTGTTCCTCGTACACTTTATATTTGATCGTCTTCCCAGAAACATGCTGCGTTAACGCCAGAACTACAATAAATACCTGTAGTGCCATGCAGGAGAATGCGCCTCCTCTCCGTGCATTCATTTTCGGGCAAGTATGCTGAAGTAATTCCGCAGGGAGGGGGGAAAAGAGAAACCTTTCGATGCGTTTCTTCTTAAAACTCCAGCACATTCGTCCGATCTGCATGTAAAGTTTATTGCATTCTGCCCCGATGCATTTTCCCCCAGAAGAGTATAGACTTGCTGTAAAGACAACTCGAGGAAAAGACTACCGGCTTTGAGTCTTCAGTGATTAAAAAAAAATACTCTATGCAGATTTTACTGCATTTAGGAAACGGATCTGTTGCACGCCTGCAGTCGGGCATCCGTGCGAAGCGCCGTCTGCTCTGCGCGTCCTTCCCTCGCTGTCTGTGATGCCTCTCCGCAGACCCACCGTCCCAAATAGCCCAGCCCCAACTAAAACACGCAGCTTTTCTCGATTGCAGCCAGATCTCTCCCCAAACGAAGCTCGGCTCCTCCAGTCTCCCACTGACCACTCAAACGGGGCAGATTTTGATTGATTCACCAAAGATCGAGTTGCGCAAACCCCGCCTCTCGGGCTTCACTTTTCTCAGAGCGTGCCTCAACAAAAGCGAAGACAAATAGCCCTAGACAAACTTTTGTTACGTTTTTTGCCTTTTAATTATGTATTAGCATAAAGGCCGGGCTTTTTTGTATGTCTCTGTGAAGGAGCAAAAGAAAAAAATGGGAGGAGAAAAGCAAAATACAAACAGCGTCCAGCTAAACAGCTGATTCAATCTACTTTAGTACATTTTGTGTAAATCTGTGATGCGCGTGTAACATTATAATAATCTCCACTAGCGTGTTTGTTCGTTTCATTTTTATTTATCCTGATAACTGAAAGGAAGTTGCGTTGCTGTGCCAAAGGCATATTTACGTACATATGATGCACGTATGCATGCATGTATGCATGTATATGCACGATAAGTAATTATTTCGCTAGATGTTGAAAATCACCCTCATCGAAGCATGTTTTTAGCGCCCCAATGTCTCCTGATAAGAGGGAGTTACGCCATCGTCCCTCTTTTTGTACCGATCGCGCGTTTCCTTGAGCTTTTCTACCTCCTGAGCGAAGACGTGTGTCTATAAGCACAGATAAAATAATCCTTAATAATGAATGTGTGTCACGCTGTGTCGATGTCAATAATAATGTTTTACAACACTGGAGCCCTCGGATTCCTGATTTGTGAATTATGATCCGTGCAAGTTTAAAACAAATACGGGCAACTGGGATTTAGGAATATAGCGGCCATCTGGCGCGGGTCCCCAACAATGCAACCCAATCTTTATTTCACTTCAACTCTGCGAGGACCCCTGTAAGACACTAAAAAGGAATCAGTGACTGCCGAGAACGTGATACAAGTAATCTTATTACAACAAGACAAAAAAAATCACCTACATACAGTATACATGCAGGTGTTGGTTGTAATATATTGTATTGCATTATATACAATTACGTATAATAAATCAATTTAAGTTATTTTAGTACTAATCATGAGCGTTAAACACGATTTGTAGCTATATCTTTATAATGCTTATTCCACCGTCGAAGCTATGGAACATGAAAGTAAAATTATGTGAGCGTACTTCCAGCAATGCGTGCTTTAGCTTTGACGTCAGCACCTAAAAAAAAAGTATTCAGAAACCCTAAACGTATGCATCCCGGGCCATATCCTCCACGGCCGGCCCCCACACACGGTGTCCCCACCAGCAGACAAAGAGAGTGCGGCGTGCAGCTACATATGCTGAGATTCAGACCTTCCTTAGGCTGACACCAGAGGCACGTGAGCACCAATCCCCTCCAACAAAAACGCGTGCGCGAGACCCAGATCAGCATCCTCACCAACCCCCCACCCCCCGCTGATAAATGCAGAAAGTCCAATCACGCAATAAATATTCACAGTGCATTTCAAAGCAATAAAAGATGTTTCAAATTTAATGATTGTATAAATAATACTGTGTGTTACAATACTGAATCATTTAAGGCCAAGTACAGCACTGAGAGTACAACCAGGGGGAATTCGCTTTTACCTAGTTAGGAATTCGGCTAGTTACTAAAACATAACAGTTGTCTCTTGCACGGATTGACATGCCTCCTGGACCAAAGCCCGCCATTCTCCAGTTTAGCCGTCAAAATTGGTGCATCACAAGTCAAAGACCATCACTGGCCAGACTAAACTAAGACAGATACATGCCAGTGGTTTTATTTTTCCAAATTTCGTTTCCAAAGAGCTGAGCGCAGACAAAGCAGTAATGTAATTATTTCTTCGGGGACTGAGTGTTAATCACATTTACAGCCCAAAGACCTTGAACTCCTTTTGGTTTTAAATGAATTTGGCAACGTTTGGATTATGACTGTCCATCGCGGGGAGGGGATTATTTAAAGAGACGTTTATAATTTCCAGAAGCAGATGGTTTGATATATGTGGTGTTTCGTAAAACAATAATTATACCAGTCAATTCATTTTGCGGTTGTATTAAAGCAATTATATGTTAAATTCGACGGCGATCACAATGCTCTGCCCTGCACACAAGTCCAGTCTAATATTACGTTGGACGCCAAGGCTTAAATCCAATCAGTTGTAGCGCTCAAACTGAGGTAAGACTGAGTGACAGAACAAACTATACTATTAAAACATAACACTGCATTCTAATAGGAATTTGGGGTGAGTACATTTTAATACACTACTGGCTGGAGAATACATGATTTCAATTCCTTTATCAGCAGCAACCAACTTGTGTAACGTCGTTTAAGCCATTCGGAGAGATTTCTTGCTCTTTGTTCGGTAGATTCTTAAATCTCAGCCTTAACCGTGAAGTCATTATTAGAAGGATGCTGATTTTACTCATTGAATAAATTTTCTCTTTTTAGCGGCGCCACCTCCCCCACCCGCGAGCGCCCAGATTTAACAATAACTCTGGCAGGTGGAGGATAATAGAGACGTGGGTCGCTTTAACTGCGTGGGGGGAGGGGGGGTCTTCACATCACTCAAAAGTTTGTGCTGGGGGAGCTCATTGTTGGGGCTGGTGTTGTAAAGGCACGCGAGCATCTGCTCTGTCATCTGTCTCATTAGCATTCATTCAATTAGCTCCCCCAGATCTCGGGTTTAGCTGAGCCATTCAGTCGCACAGCCCTCAAACCCTTGCCCCGAACCCCCCTTGCCCCGAACCCCTGACAATGCTCATTGTTATTCATCTGCGCGCCGACTCCCCCCCCCCCCCGCTTTCGCTAGCAGCCGAACTTTATTGCACCGCAACACGTGCTGGGCTCAAACCGCGCACCTTATTTAACTCTAAGTACGTGCTCGTTACGCTGTGACCTGTAAAAAGGGCGTCTCCGTGATGCAAAAGATAATGCATCCTCTGCTTGTTCGAAGGGAACTGTGTTAAACGTCTCACGTGCAATTATGCAAATAATGAGTGATAAAAGTGACATGACGTAGGGAATACACTCATTGACTATTTTTAAGGTACATCAGCTTGGTAATGCTGACAGTCTGCTTCTCCGAAAAGCAAGTCATGTGGCTGTGACTGAATGCATGATGCAGACAGGGTGAAGAGGTTCAGTCACTGTTTGGCTAAGTCTTAGAATGACTTAGACGTGTCATCTAAGCAATTTTGAATGTGGATTGTTGGTTCCAGATGTGGAGGTTCCAGCACCTCAGGTGCATCCACCTTCCTGCGACTTTCACCCACTCAAGTCTCTCGAGTTTACAGAGAATGGTGTGATGAACAAAAAACATCCAGTCATGACAGTTCTGTTGCCAATAACAGCTTTTTAACGAGACCGGTCAGTGTAGGAATGGCCAGACTCGTTAATGTCTGGAAGACCACACATGCAAAAATAACAGCTCTGTATAACGGCGGCGTGCAGAAAAGCCTCTCTGAAGCCTAGAGTCAAAAGTGGGCCCCTTAAGGGCCTAAGTGTGTCCAAAAAAAGGGCCACCGAGTGTAAATCTATCGACACACCTTACATGTTGATTATAGTTATATCTCAGTGTAAATACCCTTCTTTTCTATCATCTTTTCTAACAATAGCCAAGGTTGAATCTCTAATTGTGTCCCATCAGTGGAATTGAACTTTACTGGTTCAATTAACAAACACATAAATAAGTGATCATATTATGTATATTGTATATACTATAATATAAAATGTGCTTTAAAATCAAATTTATAATTCTGTCGGCTCCACTGAAAAACTTACGGCATTTATAAAATGGGCCAAACAACAAAAGACACATTAAGCGTAGTTTTTAATTGGCTTAGTATAGTTTTCAAAGCAGCCTGTTTATGATGGAATCATCTTCCATTCTGATAGAGAATAACATACCTTCTGTGATATTTTCTTTAATACCAGGCACCCAGAACACACCAAATCACCTTAAATTATGTTCTGAGAAATTGTATACCTTGTGACATCTGTTGTATTCTCAGCCTGCTCATATACAGTACAGAAAGGAGGGGGAAGCAAATTTTTTCGGTGATATTTACAGTACAAAAACATCATATCAAGACATCAGGAAGTTCACAGGAGAAGACGACAACAGCAGTGGCCCTGTACATCTAGCATCTGTTTAAGAGTCACATGATAACCCCCCATTTTGCCAAAGTACAGCCCTTCCCTGCCAGTTCTCTATTATCAAGGCCTGACTATCAGGTGTCGGCCCTTGAACCTCATGTTAATAACCGGCGTGTCTTTCATTCTTGTTAAGAGCACAGCTAAAGATCTCGGACAGGTGCGGAGGCTTGCTGCTCCCATCAAAGGGCCCATCTCACGTTTCGCTGTGTTCATATTTGAAAATAATGTCTTGTTACAATGCAGTGTTTGTGTTGTTTGATCCGCCGTCCACCCGACGCTGTGTGAAATTATCTTCAAAGCGTGCAGCTCTTGCATTCGTTTTAACTCGTGAATTTTGGCATATTTTAAACCATCGTAACCTGCCTTTGTTTGCACTATGATATGGAAAATAAACCTTTCATAAATAGTTATGTGTTTTTACAAACCAGGATAAACATGAAGGGAAATCTATAGTTAGGCATTCTTATAGTTTGTAGCGTAACTATTGGGATTAGATCTCATTCTCTCTTGGTGCCATGTGCAATTTATGAAATAAATTGAAGAGAAACATCGCTGCAAGTTTTGGGGAAAGTGCATATAAATGTTAATTCTCGAATTAGCCCTCCAGATATCTGTACCCTGAAATGACAATGCAGCTCTTTTCCGCCAAACTTTGGCAGCTGAAGAAAGTAAGCAGGGTTTTTTTTTTCAAACAATAAGCTCCCTGTCTTAGAAAGCACCACTGACTTGTTATGCCATCCAGTCAAGCAGCCGCCACCCAGCTCTCTGACACATCGAGGGATTGTTACTGGCATAACATATCTGCCTTAAATTGCACTTTATTGCTGAACTACTGAACTGATCAGACTGTTGCTTAAAATCATATAATATACTGTCTGTTTCACACACTGTGATATACAGTATAGCGTAAGCTGACCTAGCTAATTAGTGACTTACTAAACCATAATTATGAGATACTAAGTCGAAATTATGAGATAGCAAGTCAAAATTACAAGACACTAAGTCATAATTATGAGATACTATCTTGTCATTTCGACTTAGTATCTCATACTTAGCGTCTCATAATCAGAATTGTAACCAGGGTTTGAAAAATCGTGAGGTCCAGGATCTGGGGGAGTAGAGGGAGGGGGGTCTCATCAATCACATTATTGATGCCGTCCCCTTCATACTGTAAGCTGTATATTAAAAAAAATTAATTAGTTATGTGAAATGTTAGTTGTCTAATCAAGCCCATTTTTTTAAATTCAGGTGAATATTTACCTTCTAATTTTATTTTTAGCTCTCAAAAAGTGATTGAGGTCCGGACCCCTGTGACCTCATAGCTGGCTACGGCCCTGCTCGTAATTATGACTTAGTTTCTCATAATTTCGACTTAGTATCTCGTAATTATGACTTAGTTTATCATAATCATGACTTAGTATCTCATAATTTCAAATGAATATCTCATAATTATGACTTAGTATTTCAACTATTTTTATGTGTCAGAAATGGGCTTCCGTAGAATCGTTTTTGATTTTCTTTCTTATTCTCAACTCATTCCACCTGTAGCTTTACATCTTTTCGTTTCCTTATGTCCAAATACACAGGTTAATGTATCTGTAGTTAGTAATTAAACAGAGTCCCCTCCATTCATACCAAATGCTGTTAATAATGGTTAGTGGTAGAAAATCTAATTTCCATGTTCTGCTCCAGCGAATGTGCAGTCCAGGACCAAATTAAATGCCAGCGTCCCTTACAAAGAGACTTTGTGTGCTCCCCCAAAATGTTATCTTACCGTTGGCACCCCAATCTGTCAATGAATAATACCGCTTTGAAAAATAAACAGACTTTACATCGGGTTTGGAAAGCGTACTGGTGTGATTTCTGTTCCTGCACGCTGGATGCTGCCCTCATTATGACCCTTCAGGGGAACTTGATCGTTCCCAGGCCTGCCACCTTTTATGACCCAGTAGCTACTGCTAACCAGTGAGGATCATTAGAACAGAGTCTCTTTGTGCGTATTTGTGTGCACAAGAGAGTGCTAGGCAGAGTTTCTCGCCACCCGATGGTGATTATAAGCATAAGGAAATTACTTGCACTGCTGGCACTAAATAGCCATATTTTACTGCATTTAATTACCAAGTAAAGATCGTATCAGCAGAAGACTGAGTCTTCAGCACGATTTATGTGTAAAACATCCATTATGTGTAAAATAGCCTATATAGCAATGACTAAGGGTCTCTATTTTAACCCTTAATTAGCAGACTAATGGTTCTTTTCATGCACAAGCTTTCTGTGTATTTTGGCGACCTACATGGTCATGGCATGGCGTGGGTCACCGCATAGCGATTGCTCGACCAAATGAGACAACGTGAATTACAGATTTGGTAAAACTAAAGGCTGATTTATACTTTGGCATTAAGTCTGTGTCGTAGCCCGAGCCGCTGCATTTAAACATGCGCGCTGGTGGGTCTGTGTCGCTCAGCCAAAGCGCTAGGCCATACGTCATTTTAGATGCTGCATTTACTGTCTTCCCACCTTGCAATATATTCAGTTTTTGAATCGTGCATTTGAACTAAAAACGATTCAGCCGAGTATCCATCTTGGTTATATCTGCTCTGCTCCAAACTTCCTGTGGACAGATTTTTAAAAATGTCGAGCCTCTACAAAGTTACTTTTTTATGCATTTTCCCTTCTAAAGTTAGTGTCTATACTACTTTTTACTTTTTTGAGGAGGTAAGTGACATTGGCACTGTCATCCTCACTGTTCAGTAGACCTGTCGCTACATTGCTTAGGGTGGTTTATTTAATGCTAGATATACAGTAAATTGCGCTTCAGTTTCAATGAGTGATATAAGTAAACCTGGGATATATACATTCTTTGCTCCTATAAAAAAACGAATGCTGCCTGACAGACCAATCTCTGGATAAATCTCAATATGCGTACTTGACCATACTTGTGTTCTCGGGTCTCGTGTTCTCGGGTCATCGTCTCCCATTGCCAAGACCAGTTCCAATACTTAGAACAAAAATACACGAGGACAAAATCCCCGGATGTTGGTCTTCATCTGCCCTAACTATCTACGATACGTCGGTTGCATCCTCACCGAACAAGACCAATCCCATGATGCATTGTGCCGTAAGTTAGTTGTTGGAAGGCACATTTGCAAAACTGGTCTTGTCAAGAGTCTTTGCATTATTGATATTGAGATTCACCCACAGCTCTTGCAGTCTGCGTCGCTGTGACTTGTAGTTACGTTTCTACGCAATCAGCCTGTATAAAAATTGAATAAAAACATCTGAGAAAAACATACTTACGGGATAGTGCATTCTAAAAGCCTCAATACTGAATTATAAATATCTAGAATGTATCCATTTAAGCGGTTAAACTTTCTACATAAATATTTAAGCTTCATCAACATATGCATGAAAAACATCCCGCTGAAGGGAAAATCATTTTTTCTTTTGCGGACGGGTGATTACAAAGGGTGCAATTAGAAATGCATTTAATTGTTTAACTAGCAAACCATTCATTTAAATTAGAGTTTTAATGGATATATACAGCTGTCTATAAACACTTAGTCTAAGTGCTGCATTACCATATTTCATATTAACAGGGCATTGGTTATCTAAAATCTGTGTGAATGGAGTAAAAGACTAAAATAATCAATGGAAATCACTAATTAACAGACTTCTATTTAAATAATAGTATAAGACAATTCTCATTATTGTGGCTTATCGATTATTTTTGTTATAGTGTATTTAATGGTCACCCGAGTCTTTAAGGCTCACGTTCTCGTAAGAAGTATTGCATAACGCCCATGCTCACGCCGCCAAAGTGATCCGGGTACAACGTGAGCCTGTTCCCCGGAACAAAGGCCGGTCACTCTGCGCTATAGCATGAGTCATGTTAAGCCTCGGGATGTCTTGCTTTTTGCCTCTAATCTCAAGAACGTCTGATGCATCTGTGGATTTAAAGAAAAAATATTCAATTAAACAAAAAAGAGAATTATTGGGGATTCTAGTATAAGATTGGTCTAGCTATGGTGAACATGGGATAACAGTGATTAATAATATGGCTAATCTTTCTCTGTTTTGCTAAGAGAGTTACGACTCACTCTCTCTTACCAAAAGTGATTTACAATAGAGTTACAATATCTCTGTGTTCCCTGGGATTTAATCCCACAACCTTTATATTATTTGTGCAATGCTGTGTTTGCTGAACTATAGAAGCATACATTGTTCACTGATTGCCTGTAAGTTTCTCAGTTTTAGGCTTCTCCTGGGTAGCAGCCAGACGATCCCACGTCTGTACAGATGCTGTCGAGGTTGCAGCATTTCATCATTGTTAACAGGAGGCCGGGGCGTATGTTAATGAGGCAGCCAGACCTGACACACTTTGTGCTTCGAGTGATGGCTGGTCCTTTGTCAAGGCCCGCATGACCACAGTGACCTCGCAGGCTGTCGAATAATAACGGCACGCACACTCAAGTGGTGAGAGCGTGAAAGGCGGGAGCCAGAACCATGCGAGGCAATGCCGGCTTTGTATGGAGTGCCGTCGCCACAGCTCGTTAGCATGCTGCCGCAGCGAACATGCGACTGCGGCGTTGCGACTCGGACGGTACGTAGGCGACTGAGAACAGCATCAGCATCCTGCTGCTGTTTTAAGAGATGCACCGAGTGAACTTCTCTGTTCCGGAGAAGGTCACCGCGACCTTGCCAAGAGGTTTTCTGCTAAAAAACTGTTTAGACATCTGTGCAAGTTTTAAAACGTAGAATGATTATTATAAATTGATTTGTTTTTACATTCCATTTGACCAGATACATTGGATTACAAGCTCTTCTGATTATATATCATATGTATTCTTGTTTTAGCATAATTATTATCTGCTTATAAGTCACTCTATATCCTCCGATGTGCTGAATTAAAATACGTTCCCAGGACATACACACTGTTTCATCTGTTCATGTTCCATCTTTATTGAGTATATCTGTTGTTGAATATATACAGCCTACACTTTCAGTGCCTGTAAATTCCACCAGGATCTTTTAACACGAATCATTCCGCTTCTTTTCCAGCACCATTATGAATGTACTGTAATCAACAAGTGAAAATGAGAATAATAGCCCAGTGCTTCTTACTCAACATGCACCCTAGCAGTAAATCATATCTGTAACCAAATTCCTTCTGTGCTGTAAGGGTGAAACCTTGCTAATGAATCAATAATGTTCATTAAGCGCATTACAAAATATACAGCATGTTTACATTAAAGAAAGTTAAAGACGGTCTGTATTTGTGGACCAAGAAGGGTCTGGAAAGTTATAGTGATGCTGGCCTGAAAATGAGAGTGTACTTTAATGGTCTTTATTTCTAACCAAGGAAGATTACTAAATGATTAATCGCTAATCTCATTGGTGTTGAATTTGCAGTAGTTTCTGGGTGTTGTTTTATTAATCTTGCTTCACGTGACCTGTATTTAAAGAAAATAATCACACAAGCATTTCCTATAAAAATAGTAATCCAAGGTAACAACAATTTCAGGCTCAAAATATTGCACTTTCTACCAGGCAGAAGTCAGAAATGTAACAATAAGTATGTAGACTGTCAGAAGAATATTTCTTGTTTACCAGTGTACATTCCAACAGTAACATGGGGTGTGATTTCAAACATTCACATTTGCTGCAGCTCTCACTGTCAGACTCATTTTCCGTCGATGAAATGCATCGACCGCTTGCGCACTTTCCCCCGAAAGCACCGAAATATTCATATCTCGACGATTACTCAGCTTAATGTGATACTGGGACAGCATTAAGGACGGGAATTTGGACGTGTGCTCAAACGGCTGCCAGTTTAAATCAAAACTCTTTGCAGAAATGACAGGAGCGTGGTTCATTGTTTCTAAAGCTGTTATCGTGCCACCAACGAGCTCATTCCCCAGGTGTACATAATTCCAGTGCAATCCTGGGTAATTCTTTCTTAACCCAAAGTAAGCCATCGCATATATTATTCATGCAATCAGGTGGCTTTAATTTTATTACTCTTGCACTCATATTCCTGTAAAAACAGAAGTATACCATATCATTGCATTCGCACGTTTAGTTTGGCAGAATTTCCTGCAACTCTCATGCAATTTGGGACCAAGAATGTTCTGGCAAACTATTTCTTACTTTAGTTGTTTTCTTTTTTCTTTTAAAACTTAATGTTTTAAAATACCCTAGAGCTTGATGCTGGCCCTCAGACAAAGGTGTACTGTTTTGGATATGTAGCACAAGCTTTTTTGCAAAATGACATAAATAACTACAAAGACATTGTGATGACCTATCAACCTGGTCACAAATCAGCCTACCTTAAGAGGTACAATATGATGAGCGATTAAACAAGTTTTTTTTTTCTCTCTGCGGGATGCTTGCAGTTAATCCAAACAAATGACTTTTAGATCCAGGAAAGCAAGCGTGTTACGGAGTGTAGTTTAAGGATAGATTCCAGGATTTCATTAGTTCACCTGCCTTAAATTAAAAATCCTTTCTGTTTTCCACCCTGTGTTGGTTACAATACTTCAGGCAATTTATGTCAAAACGCGCCTGGTGTGAACATACACTCACCTTAAGGATTATTAAGAACACCATACTAATACGGTGTTTGACCCCCTTTCGCCTTCAGAACTGCCTTAATTCTATGTGGCATTGATTCAACA
>JABFEA020000054.1:7782151-7816309 GCA_019775915.2 Cyphomyrus plagiostoma
GTGATTGGTTGATTAGATAATTGCATT
This sequence comes from Cyphomyrus plagiostoma, assembly GCA_019775915.2. Lineage (NCBI taxonomy): Eukaryota > Metazoa > Chordata > Actinopteri > Osteoglossiformes > Mormyridae > Cyphomyrus > Cyphomyrus plagiostoma. The sequence goes on from JABFEA020000054.1 coordinate 7,782,179, forward strand.
AATGAGAAATTGAACAGGTGTTCCTAATAATCCTTTAGGTGAGTGTATAAAAGTGTTATATGGAGAATTGATAACTACATTCTCTACTGTAACTACCTATATAATGGCAATAACATCACACATGACAGACAAGAGGATTAACAATCAAAGGAGTTAAAAAAGACAGAAAAGATGGGGCTACAGATGAAGGGAAAAAAAAGTTCTTATCACAAGAAAGCAGATAATTTTAGTGCTGATGTTGAAAGCATAGAGGTCATAAGCAGCTTTTGCTTCTTTGGAACAATCATCAACAAGAAAGGATTCGGCCTTAAAGAAATATGTTGCAGACCGACAATTGACAGGAGCCCATTGAAGGGCCTATGAAGAGTACTGACACAAGTCTAAAAACCAAAGACATAATTGCTCATTATACAATATGTTCTGTGAGTCTTTGTGGTTGAGGAAGCTGGACGACGAAGACGCAAGACGGCAAGAGTGTCAATACCTTTGAACTTTGATTGTTGCGGAGACTTTTATGGACGCCGTGCACTGCAACGAACACAAAGAAGTGCGTTCTCGATGGACAGACTCATTTGTCACAATGATGGACGTGTGTTTCGTAAATCAGAAGACCGGGATAGATCTACATGACCACTAAGAGTCGAGATCAACTTGCTGGCTCATGATAGTATCTATTGTAAGCATTTTTATATATGATTAGAGATACTTTGTTAATCCTTGTGTGGAAATTCTCTTGTCTCTATCTTGCTCTCCATGCAGGTGAAGGTTAGCTTGGGTGGGGGTGGTCATCACAGTAAAGGAGCAGCCACTGTGCAACAGCCTGGTAGTTGGGGCTTAAAGGCCTTGCTCAAGGACCAGTGGACATGTGACTATTCTGCCGTGGCTGGTCTCGAACAGAGATCTTCCAATCTCAGGCACAGAGGCCCTATATAGTTTCCATAGTGGCCATTTAAATATGAATTTACTGCCAGTTTTACAATTGTGAACAGAACAGCACATCCATTTGCCATGCAACAAAAGAGTGTTAGCTCAACTTCATATCGATAAAGGCAATAATTAAATACTCACAATGCATTAATTTACTGTTTTGTGGTTGGGAACTATTCAAACTGGGATTGCAGAAATTTCCCTTTTTATTTGAGTTTGGTTCTGTAATAACTATATATAAACTTTCTTTATCGAATGTCCTTTTATGTGGGGCATTTTATTAAATACAGCACATATTTGTTAGAATATTTTGAAATTTTTTCTTCCACAAGGGACAAATTGTAAGGTTAAGTCTGCATTCTGTAATACCTTTTAATGAAAAAAAAAAACAAAAGTCTCAAGGCCTTCTGGGTAATTACATTTTGGCCCCACATTGCTTTTCTCAAACCCTGACTTCTGTTGTTCTTTTTTGAGCGCCCGTCGTCATTTCTTTCCGCCACATGGCCTTTGTTGGAGACCTTCATTCTGCGTTTTGGGGGAGGGGGTTGGGGGGGGCTCGGCCTGGGTCAGAGCAAGGTTGTGCGGTTCAGGCCGCCCCCGCTTTGGCAAAAAAAAAAATAAATCAATTTCTTCTGCTGCGACTGCTGATTTCCTTAAACCCCCCACCACCCACGTCCTCAGTGCTCTTTCTTTGCCTGCATTGAGGCCCCCAGTCACTGGCTGACCATATGGCAGCTGGGATGGGAGTGGGTGGGGGGGTGCGCGATATGGGGTTTCACCCCCCCGACAAAGGAGGCCCTGCAGCCAGCGATGTCCATGAATGCAGTGGGACACACGGGCGCATAAAAGAACCTGCATCCTCATCAGCATTGACTTCAGCGGCCAAGGAAGGGATGCAGTGTCTCCCCTTCTCGGCTGGATCCTGCCCCCAGGCGACAGAACACCTCCAGTCTGCTCTCTGTTGTCGCTAGAGACAATGAGACAAAAAAAAAATCCACAAGACTCGAACCGATGTGGTGAAATGTGAGCTAGGACTCTCAGGATATTCAATGGACATGTGGCCTCATTTTGTCATGTCATATGCTTTGGCAGTGTCTAATTTAGCCTATTTTTAGAAAAGTTAATGAATACGCTAGGAGTTACTTGTATACCGCAAAACAGATTAGCAACTCGTTACACTTCATGACAGAATTGACACTAATACGGCATGTTTTACAGAGAAGGATTAAATATGTTTCGCTCGGCTATTTGAGATGATTTTTTTGCGCAACGTATACAGTGTCGCTAGTCTGCTTTGGCTCATGCACAGATGGTGTTTTGCCTTGTAAATGTGCTCTAGCCTGATCCAGTCATTCCAACAAATTACAACGTCTCAGCACAATTAATTGCTTGTGCATTTGATATCTCCCGCGACCGCATTTACGGTTCACATTCCTGTTCGTAAACTGCTGACGAGAACTTTGAACATCCGCGTTCCAATTCCCCGAAGGAGGCTGCGCCGTGATTGGCTGAGTGTGAAGAAACTCATTATTATGCGAGCCTCAACAGCTTGCCCCCTGGAGGAGAGTTCAGCCCTGTCCAAGGATGTGCATTGTTACGCAGTAAGATCATTTCAGATTGGCTTTGGCAGCCAGGAAAATTATTCTAAGCAGTTCAATAACCTACATATAGAGAGAGGGGCCGAGGGAAGCTTGACGGAGGTATCCTACAGCTGTAATATGTGAAAACATAGCACGCTTGATCTGAACCACGTTAATGATTTTATATTAGTAAAAAAGACATAATGTATTTTTAGCCCTGTATAAACAGCATCTACATGTCATCTTTACATAGTGAGCTAAAAGAGAGATTGTGTTTGGTAAACGTCTGTGTGGTATATATGTCTGTACAATAGATCTAGTCAATTAATTAGTCATTAACTGTTCCTCTCTGGAATGTCCGCAGTATTTCAACAGCGCGACATTAATGTATTTGCTCTGGTCTTGTTTCACCTTCATCATGTGCAAGTAACTCAAGTTCAACTAATTAAACAGTCATTAAGCAGTCGTTTAGCAATGTCAGTTGTACCAGAGCAGGCATAAGACAAACATGGCCGTAGTTGGCAAGTGGCAGTGAAAAGCCTGTTTGGATACATTCAGGTTTTCAGCAGAGGCGACGCTGCCCCTCGGTTCACTATATGTGCGTGCGGATTAAACAGAATAACACACAAAATGCAAATAAGAAAACTATACTGACTGACTTACAAACATACTGCAAGCTAAAATATCCATATTAAATACTAACAAGAAGTAGTAACTTCAAAATTCTTTTCCTCAGAATACTTCCTGTTCAGTACGGTCTTTCATCCTGTTACTGTACACCAAACATCTGTACGAGGGACGTGGAGTGTGGGAATTTCATTGCGGGTCTGCTGGACTCGGAGTGTCTCAGGGGGAAACAGCATAACCTCAAATATTTCCACTGGAAACTGTTGAAATCAAACACTGGCCGGCATTGTGAGGAGGCGGCAGCCGGCCTCCCTTCCAAAATGGGCGGTTTGACTTCCAGAACACAGAGCACTTGGGGAACCGCACCAAACAAAGGGACCATTCATTGCTCCTCTCTCCAAAGCCACATCTGTTTACATGCCCTGTGTCCACTCGCCATCACAACCTCTCTCCCCCTTTGATCTCGGGCAGGCCGCTCTGAAAACATTCAGACTTTGAACGCCAAAATGATCTGTTTCTGAGGAAACACATGACAGGGCTACAAGGAGAATCACAATTAGCCGTTTTGGTCTCCTTACCTGCCCCCCCCCCAAATATTCACAATACTCTGCCATTCCTCTTAGAGTAAACTTACGAATTAGTAGCACATGTACTCACAGGACTGCAGTGTAGCTGGCCTCACTTTAAACACTACTGCCCCACATTCATCACGAAAACATTACGTGGCCCAGCGCGACTTACGGGTTTATTCTTGTCGCATATCTAGCGTTTAAGTAGCTCAGCAGATACATTTATCTGAGCAGACTTACTTGGTTCACAGTTCGGCACTTTATTTGTGTGTAAGGAGAGGATGTTTCTACTATGAGATTTCAGGTCATGTTCCTTGCTTTAGAGGACATCAGGATCATGTTGGAGATTCATGTAATACATGTCCAGATCGTACAACATATTATACTGCAAATAATGCCATATTGTGTGTTTTATACTTCAATAATAATTCTTTCACTTTTGTAGCGCTTATTCAAAGGGAAAGGAATAGACTAAATCTTATTCATTGTTGCTAGGTTTCTAAGAAAGCTTTAAAAATCCGTATATGTCTTTCTATTAACTCCATATCACTGCAGTTACAGATTCAGTAAGTCTTTGTGCTTGCAAGGTTGCGTTCTCTTTAGTGCCAGAATGATTTCCATCGAAAGTCAGCTCAATGCATTTTCTCCCATGTTTGGATAAATGGCCTTGTTTGGCTGCTGTGATTTTGAGGTTCATGCCAAAGCAACACTCCTAGACCCCGTTTGGGGTGCATAAACCCGGCAACGATGTGGCAGCTGGCCCACGCGGACACAAAAGTCATCCATTGGTTGTTAATGTCATCTCACGCCCTTTGTGGCAGAAGGAGCCCAGCCCTTAAACGGAGCCTCTTAACATACAGACTGCCTCTTTAGGGCATTCTTTCCAGGCAGAGATATTCCTCGTGCAAATATTGCGGACTTGTGCACTTTCACCGAGAGAAAAACGACCCAGCAGAGAGCGTATGTGTGCATTTTCAGGAAACATTACTAAAATTCAACGTTTCATTTAGGAAAATGTCCCATATCTTTGCTGTCCTTCCTCTCACGTAAAAACTAAGCATAGTGTGTATGAATGAAAACAGACATTTGTGAGTTGCGGATATTTAATTGACTGTGACACATGTTTCAATGTGTCTCAAATCAATGATAATCGATTTAATCTGAATATACACAAATCAAGAGAAAAAGTAAACATCACAGTTTATGGGTAACAGGCACGATCGTGGCTGGTTCTTTCCTGTTCCTTCTTGTTAATAGAGACTCTCATGTCACACCTGCATTATTTTTCTCGTCATAAAAGACATTTTGTTCCATTATTTTTGTAAATGCTGAAAATGTTATGACTTGTTAGACCTTATGACTGGAATTGAGATATGTACCGAAGGACCAATCATTGTGGTAAAAATCAGGTAAAAATAAAACCATTCATCTTAAGGTAATTGCCCCACCCTAGGAAGAAAAGTGACACTTCACCTCTTTCCTTAATATATCTTATTTTCCGTTATAGATCCTTTGTCTCCAGAGAAAGCTGAGGTGGGGCATAAAGGACACAAATGGCATCATGTGACTGGAAAACAATGATAAAGATATACATTGATATAGAAATACATCTATTCTCCCAGGTAGAGAGGTTGCAGGAGGAAATGCAATCTTCCCTGAGAGAAGGTGCTCTGTCCTGCCTTCAGTAATTTTGACGCTAAGTCTGCATGTGGTTCCCAGGGGCTGGCTAAGGGCAAGCCATCTTAGAGGCAAAGACACAGGGAAGCAGATCATGTATGAAGTTCTTGTTGACTTCCAGCGGTGACCTTCCGCTTTGGTGTATCCCAAACACCGGTCTGATCATCGGATATGTGGCACACAGCGTTAGCATGTTCGGTTGGCATAATGAGAGGTGCGTAGACAAGAGTATTGGTAACAGAAGACATCATGCCCTTTGAGTGTGTTACATGAACTTTATTCAATAGTCGTGCAATTAACGCAGTTGAGGTTTTCTAAGATCTCTTTGGATCAGTGGACAGACACGCAGTCCCTACAGGACACTCATGCCCAAACCTACCCACTAGAGAGATGATACTCTATACCTTATTTTATTTAACCTTACTCTTGGTCAGATCTTCCTTTATATAAAACACCATTTTTCATTGGGTATGTCTTTCCACCTAGTCACCGATGAGGAAACACATGAGATCTGCACTAAATATTACCATCACTCATGCCTGGTATTCTCCCCATCAGTAGCCTGGATGTATTGGGGAAATTACTGCTATGGGAATTAATGTGCTGTATCTTGCCATTATGATTGACTCATCCATTCCATTTAGTTACTTCAAATTGTTCCCTCACATTCTGTTTCTCTCATCTGCATCACATGACCACACGTTGAGCTTGATGTGCAGAAAGTTGGGAACCTTCAATGTAAACGGTAAGAACAAAAGAAGCTTGCTGGCCTGAATGGGCATCCAGCCAAGCCCAAATATTAATATTCCTCAATATTGTTAAAATAGCAGGTCCACTGGATTTATCTTTCTCGCAAAGACTATGGTACGGTTCTGGAAGATGTCTGTTGAAAAATGTTTTTTGATAAACACAGTTCCCTCGTGACAGACTTTAGACTAGTAGTGCTGTAGTTAGGTTGCATGGTTCAACAGGTTTGCATACAGCTGGTGAGGTTCTGGGCTTGGAGATTCTGGATATTGGCGGATGTCACCTGATCTTGCACATTCCTTTCTACCAGCTTGATCTGGACCAACTGCCTGTTGGTATCACAGAGATTGGCGTCACAAGGTTTAATGGTGACATCATCTCTTAAAGAGAGCTCAAAGTGGATGCATAAGTGACTCTGAGCTTTTACAACAGGTAGCTGTATGCCTCTCTAGGAGAATCCTCCCAAACACTGTCCTCTATAAAATTCAACGACTGACATGTTCCTGACATAATGAAAAGTCCATTCATATATTTATCCTTCTCATATTCACACTGAGGACAAAACAATCTAGCACTAAGTGTCTAAATAACCCCAAGATTTCTAAATTCATCATCTCCAACCTCCAAGCACAAATTATACATGGAGATCATTTGATTTCATCTTAAAATACGTTTAAATACATCAGCAGGCAGGTCCAATAAGACACTGATTACGTGTCATAATACGGTTAAATTACACAGGATGCAAGGCTAGTATTCAATAAGGAGAAAAATAGAAAACAAATCTTAACTCGATGAGTGAAGGAGAAAGAGGAGCAGAGCTGTTATCGAGTCGTCTGATGAAGGCACACGGTTTCATCAAGTCTCCTTGTTTTGGAATATATATGTGTAGCTATACTCTCTCATGCTAAAAATAATCAATCATGTAAATGGACTTTGAATACATTCCACCCAAAAATAGCACTGTTGTCCTTCAGCATCACTCCATCTCTCTCTATGCATGCATAAAATCAGAGAAAGGCAAAGGGACTGAAGAATATCTTGATTTCCATACGCGGCACAGTTATTGTGGAGCACGCTTAGCTAGTGCGTGCTAATTAGACACAAGGCAGTAGTCCTGAAGTACTGCCTTTATAAAAGCAGGTAAAAAGGATCTAGCACTTTGTGTCCCATGAATCAAATGAAACATAATTGTAAAATTGCACAATATGGTCATATTCAATCACCCTTTCATCCTGAAGACTCAATTTTTCCTTGTTCATTATTTCCCTTCCATCCATTTCAGAGGTTCTTCTATTCGTAAGGGGGGCGGGGGCACTCATAAAGTGTTTTTAGAAGCTATTAAATCTCGGAGATGGTGTGCAGGGCGACCTGGAAACAGGGTCGGCTCCTCAACAGTGTCTTTGCTGAGAATGAGGTAAATTATGCTGACAGAGCCTTTACTCGTAGAGCAATGGCACAAGTGCGGATAATACTTCCCAGCAATTACGTCCTATCATCATAATGCCCCCGTCTTCATCATTTTAGGGTCGAGGCGAGAGCAGAGCATTGAGACACCAGAGGGAGCAGTCGTGAGCAAATCTTGTCAAGCTCACTAGGGCGGGGGAGGGGGTTAGTCACAATGATACTGACCTCCTTTGAGTGCAAATCCTGATCTCACTTTTGTAGCTAATGAATGCGCTGGTTGAGTTCCAGCATTGTTTTGAGCAATGCGGACAGATAACAACACGCCGAAATTCTGCCTTCATGCTTCCTTGACAGATCACCGATCCATTGTTTTTAATCAGACTTATTAAAGTCGAGTCCTGGCCGTCTGATGTGACATGTCATTCCACATCAAAGAAAAATCTGAATCCGCTTTGAAAGGTATACAGAATACTTGAATTCCATCTGGGCGTTTGCGTTTGTGGGACTGTTTTTATCTTGATTTACAAGAGAATGCAAATGCAAACCACAAAATTACATTTTTTTTTTTTGGTGCACACCATTCCTGCTAAACTTAGGTCAGAAGGTGGCGCTGTGTTTTTCTAAGCTCGACCCCTGTGATTTGTGCCAAACTGATACATAAAATGCCCAGCACTGTAATGCAGTGCTTTTCCTTAATATCAACTACTGGAGTTGTTTTCTTTAAAGACTGGATTTGGGTTTTTTTTTCTTCTGCTTTGTCTGTGGGCCGTACGAACCCGGTCCGAATTGCAAGGAATTCCCAGCCCTCACTGTGTTTGACGGAGAACTCGTCAAGCCTACGCACTTTGGGAAGAGTCCCATAGGGAGGGAGTATGCAAAGTCTGGGTAACGTTGGTGTTTGGCGGGAGAGTCATTCCATGCAACATCATTCGGACCAAACTGGAGCACAGAAAACCGAAGAGCCTTAAACAGACTTAAAGATGTTAAGGTCCAGAACGAAGTCCATTCAACAACTGAGACTATTTAGTTATGTTAATGTGCCGTTATATTATGTTTCGAAATTGTCTTTTAATTTGGTAGCAGGATTTCAGGGCCTGATTTGACGGCAGCATGAGTGCTGTGTAAATCCCAGGGTGCCTAAAAATGTGGGCTCAGTTTTCCAGTGGGTTGCTGAAGAGGAAAAAAAAAACACTTGAAGCGTGACCTTGAGTCCTGTTTATCTTGCTCGGTTTCTTGCTACACACTGAATCTGGCACACATATGGACTTGATTATGGGGAGTGGGTGACAACAACGGACTAATGTCTGCCAGAGTGTTTTCGGGCTCTGGTGATAAGCGGCCAGTGTGGCTTTGCCTTCTTACCGCGCGTTGCGTTAAAATAGGCCGTGTTTTTATATAAACAAAATAAAATACACAGAGTTACGGTGAAATGTAAAATAAAATATACAAAAGTCAGGCATGAATTTATCCAGCAACATATTATGTAAAAAATAAAACTAACCAAAAATAAATATCAAAAACATACAGCTGTCCCTAATTACAGTAAGCCCGTTTCCATTATAATGTTGTCATATATTTGCGAAAAGCTGCCAGACACACAGAACATTTTACAATTCTGCAAAATAATACACAGAACAGAGCATTCAGAATGCGCTATATACACGGGCGCACACACACGCACACACACACACACACACACACTATGTTGGGTTCTCTAATTTTCTTATCAGGATAATTCAAATCACATGTTCACCTGATGTTATCTGCATTTTCAGCCTGACAATTTACAGTGTGACTCAAATTGAGGCTATTTGAGTAGAGTGGAAAAATAAGAGATAAGTGAATTAATGTCAGCTTCATTATACTCCTCATTGGTTGCAGATGTACCTACTACGCAAATCTTTTTTCGTCTCAGGAAGTACCGGTCATTATTTAATGTGCATGAGGACAAACGGTCAGTGGAAATGGGACCTCATTCCATTCCGGACTGTGAGAAATACTGAACAACGGGATCCCTATATAGCTGGGAAGGAATTTCCTTGACCTTCCCAAATCCCAAAGATGTGTGTTATAGAACTGGGAGGTCACAAGTATTTTATGTTGGAAAATAATGAAATATGTATATGTGAACGTAAAGCACTATTATGACAAATTTATACATGAGCAAATGTATATACCAAACACTAGTGGCCAAAATCATGAAAACATTTGCAATTTTTAGATGTTATTCAACTGTTGCTCCAGTTACTTATATTTGCAAACATTCTTCGATTGTTTATAAACGTTAACGGCAATATTTGTGTAGAAATTTTTTAAGTATAATGCCAAAAATGCTGGATGTTGTCAGAATTTTGCCCACTAATTTAGTTTCTTAGCTGTTTGAGCCTGAGGACCCACATTCCTTGATCAACTCACAGCAAAACTTGACAGCTGGGATGGGGGTTAGAGGTGATAGAAGCTGCTGACCCTCAACGACATTCAAAGTCATCAACAAGGTACAGCAATGATAAAAGCTTGATCATTTGTTATTCTTATTTTTTTAACTATGCTCTCTGCAACTCACTAAAAATAGTCTCATGACCAACTTTTTGGCTGCAACTCACCAGTTGAGAAGCACTGGATTAAACTCTACATAAAGGTTAAGCATAGAAATATGAATACTCCAAAACGAAACCAGAGAGGTCACTGCAGAAGCAAATAAGAGGGGCCTCAAAAACATGAGTGAGGCTGACCTCCCTCCTAAGATGAGGGAGATAGGAGTCAGCCTGGGAGCAGCGAAGGGCCAAGCGCATGCAGCACGCATATTTGTCAAGTGATTAAATGAGTCATTCGTTGGTGCGGGATGCCAGGAGAACATGGCGATTTGTGCATATAGTAGTTAATATAATTGAAAGCAGCTGCTGGTTTGCGACGTTTCTGGGTTGAGTCCAGCTCCGCGCATTAAGCAGACATGGATTCCTGGGGAGGGAGCCGAGCCTGAGGCACGGGTTCGTGGGGAGGGAGCCGATGCCTGAGACACGGGTTCGTGGGGAGGGAGCTGATGCCTGAGACACGGGTTCGTGGGGAGGGAGCCGATGCCTGAGACACGAGTTCGTGGGGAGGGAGCCGAGCCTGAGACACGGGTTCGTGGGGAAGGAGCCGAGCCTGAGACACGGGTTCGTGGGGAAGGAGCCGAGCCTGAGACACGGGTTCGTGGGGAGGGAGCCATGCCTGAGACACGGGTGCCTGGGGAGGGAGCCGAGCCTGAGACACGGGTTCGTGGGGAGGGAGCCGAGCCTGAGACACGGGTGCCTGGGGAGGGAGCCGAGCCTGAGACACGGGTTCATGGGGAGGGAGCTGATGCCTGAGACACGGGTGCCTGGGGAGGGAGCCGATGCCTGAGTTCACCCCGCCACAAGCATGAGGGTCCTGGCTGGGGACCGGGAGAGGGGGCACGGATCAGGATGTCTCTGTCAGCAGCGGCGTCAGTCACAGGACAACTGGAAGCCAGCTGTGCCCTGAGGATGGGGAGGCGGGGTGATGGGGCAGCAAATACTATCCAGGAACAACAGCCGTGTGGATAAATTGCATGAAGAGTAGCGCGTGTGTATGACTGATATAATGTTTATGTTGTCAGCAAAGCTAAAAAGGGGAATGTCAGAAGTTTAAAGTTTCAACTCCACTTTTAAGTTTTGTATCTATATGTATATATACACACAAGCACACATAGTACACAGGACTGTATCATTCGCTTATTTATTCAGACATATTTGTTGTAGGCCTAGTGAATTTATGTCCTTGTTTTTTGCTTTTTTTGTCTTTCTGGCACACGTATAAACGGTCTGTAAACGTGACTGGCGTACATTAACTGCAGAGGACTGGGGGAAGGGGGGCTTTGTGAATAAACATTACCACGTGGTTCGGGGAGCGGCAGCGTGGTGTTCATCAGTTTTGATCGCCTATGACCCATAATGCCGTGCGCATACTGCTGCAGCAGTCTCCTCTGCCGAGGAAAACATGGTACAGAAGCGTCTGAAATTTCATCCGAAATGATCCCACTTTCCCTTTTTCTGTTGAATCCCGGTCATTTGTCTTTGGCATGCTCGGTCCCGTCCCGCCGTTAACGATCTTCGTGGTTTGTCACCATTACGCGCGAGGCTTCAAAGCAGCGATTTGGGGGAGTAGGCCCGGGGTCTCCCATCTGTCTTTCTGTAGCTCCTCCCCGGGGGGCTGAGCGCAGCTGAGCGGCGACAGGCCTGCCCCGGGAACGGGCTCTGAAGGTCACAGGCCCACAAAGGAAGGGCTGCGGGCCGGCACCAGCGTCCCAGCCGGTTGGGGGGCGGGTGGGGGCCGGAGCCCCAGAATAGTGTGGAGGCTCACTACTCGGGGGCACTGGATAGTGCATGTGGCTGCAATAAGTATACCTCTTAGCACGATACAGCTCACGGTAACGATGTCACAGGGAATCCAGTTAAGGGTTCAAGCCATCCTTCGCGCAATCTGACATCCCCAGATAACGCTACATATTAACCAGGAGTGCCCCCCCCCCATTTTGCCGGATGGTGACTTTCACAGTGTGGGCAGCACGGTGTGGACAGTTTGCAGAATGAACAAAAAAGTATTTTTTCTTTATTTTACTAGGTCAACTACTTGTATGTAAATTCTGCTCTCCTTCATCAAAGGACGTCTTTAGAGTGAACTCAACAGCATTAGCTGCTCTGTCTGCCACGTTGCTTCAAAGTCCCCAGCTCAGCTTGAGCACACACAGCTCAGTTAGCAAGCTAACTGCCAAACTATCCCACTAAAAATCACTGAGCTCGAAAATTAAACGAACGACCCGACCCCAAACTCAACAATAACAACTTTATTAACAATATCTACAAGTACCAAGGGCGAAAGATGACATACAAATTGATGAACTATTATTTTGCCCTTTAACAAAACGTTTCTGCGAGATTGCAGGCGACAGACTGAACGAATACCGTGAACCGACTCCGTGTGATACGTGTCAGTCACAATCATAAATGTCATTGGTTATGCTGTACTGTGCAGAGAGGCCTGGCTTTCAGGCCGGTCAGAAGTATCTGACTGCGAGTCTATCTGTCCAGTCGGCATTGCCTAAGCAAACACTATGTATGAAGCTCCAATAGACTCCGAGTGAAGCGCAGTGTCTGGGTGGCTACAAAATACACAATCGGAGCATATTCACCAATAAGCTTTCATCTATTCTCCGTTTAGACAGAGTGTACATGAATCTTCCACAGACTGTCATGGCAGTACAACACCAATGCTCCTCTATGGGCTGTATTTATCCTGAATTCAAATTAATGTGTGTGTTGTCAAAAGCAACTACCGTGAAATGATTACTATTAGTGAGACAGATTGCACTTTTAATTGCAAATAAAATGAATTTACATTGATTCATTGACTAACTAAATTCTTTTGGCAATTTCATGTGTGGAGCCATTCTTCCAGTGTATCTTAGAGCAATCATTTCTATGCCCCCTAGTTAAATATTGCACAGGAAAGGAATTTTGAATTTCATGCGTTCGTTCTCGTGACTATAAAACACTCCATTGCCAAATGTACCACCCATTTCGCATATTTACACTCCGAATTTGTCACTGAAATTTTCAAAATCTTTAAAACGTATGTTGTAATTGAGAGTTCAGTCCTTCCATTCGCTTATCCTAGGTTGGGTTCTGGGTAAATAGCCCAAATAAAGTCATACCAGTGCCTGGGGACTGGTGTATAGCTGTGCGAGTTAGTCCTCTGTGCCTGTGATCGGAAGGTCGCCAGTTTGAGTCCCATTTGGCAGACTAGCCTCACTGCTGTTGGGTCCTGAATCAACGTCCTTAGCCTCATGAAAAAATGCTGCGTGGTTGTTGGATGGCCCTCAGCTTTCCTCTCACCTTTATATGTGGTGCATCATGGGATATGGGGGAGGAAAAAAAAAGCACATTCCGACATTCTTGTACAAAGGGGGTTTCATTTCATAACTTTTTTTGGCAGCAGTCACTGGCCGCCACACCTTTGCCGTCACCTAGGATCAGCCGTGGGACGCCGACGCTTACATCTCACTCCTTCTCACCTCATTAAGCGATCTACTCTCCTTAATTACCGGGCCTGCCCACAGTAAAGACACACCCCCACCGCGACTCAGCCCGTCACCCCGGCCATCTAATGAGCACAAGTGAAGCGGGCGGCCCCCGTGAATCAAGCTCACGGAGACACGTGTCCATTGGCCACTTGTAGCCCCCCCCCACGGGGGAGCCGCCTGCCCCCGCTCCCAGTCATACTCATTACCAGGTAATTGTCTCGCAGATGAATAAGCTCGCAGCGCGGCAGGCGACCTCCCCCAGTGCAGATGCCGGCCACGTACCGCCAGGAAGCATCGCGCCTGACAAAGAGCCTCCCTTTGATTGGCCCTGCCTTTGTTTGGCTCTTCTGATTTCACACGCGACCACAAGAACAAAGACGAGGAGGGGGGGTGGTGGCGGTGGTATTCCTCGTTGAGCGAGCGGTAAATAGATAATGAGGACCATCACAGAGCATAAAAGCATATATTACGTAAAATAATGATCTTACTGCCACTCGCTGTCCAAAGCAAAAGGCTAATTATTTATCAAAGGAATGAGGGGGGGGGCAGAACACTGTCGCTTCTGATTTACACCCAAATTTGTTTCATCGCATGGACCTTGGCTCCATTTTTTTATGTAGTGTCCATGGATTATAAAAAACAGATTTAAAGCACATTCATTAAGAAACAAACCACTGGTTCAGAATTTCTTTGTGTCTAAGAGGAGTCCCACAGAAATGAGAAGGGATCCAGTGGGCTTTAGGTGACCAGATCATCCATGTCAGGGAGGGCACTTTGAGCTACTTCAGGTTTCACAAACTACTTTAAGACTGAAAGACTCGTCCAGCTGTTTCACATTAACATTACTGACACATGCGTGATTGTAGGAGACTGACCAATCAGCACACATAAAACTCAGTGCTTAAATCCAGGTCTTCGTAATTGAAATGGTAGTGTATAAACCCTGTGTTAGCTCCCCGCCCCCCACGTGACATTGATCAGGTGGTCACCCTCGTGGGCTTCCAGGCTATTATTCACTAGGACAGTGTTTCCCAACCAGTGGGTCGCAACCTAAAAGTGGGTCGCGAGACCTTGTCTAGTGGGTTGCGGAATGTGTGGTACCACCAGCCCCTCCGGCCAGCAAGTTTTACCATCACCAACTTTTTTGTAAATTTGGGTCACGCCTTAACGACCAAGGAATAATGTGAGTCGTGGGGCTGATCCATTTGGGAACGACAGCACTGGGGCGACCTTGATGGATTAGCGTGTTTCAGGACAGATTTTATACACTGAGACCAAAAGGGCATCCCTCACACTGGCTGGCAGACGGTTCAATAGACCGATGGCTCCAGAGCCCAATGATTTACCACTGGCATTTGTGTTGTTTTTCTGGGTATCACCTGAAGACATGTATCCTGTAATCAGAGACTGCCTTCAACTTGTACACATTAATAAGTTGGATGGCTTTTGCCAGACTTCTCAATGCCTTTTAGAACAAGGCTCAGATCTGTTCCAAACTTCACAGGGCGCCAGAGAAGACCCACGAGGACAGGTGTAATGTGATCACATTTTCCATTTCTGCTTTGCAGTTTTGCGTCGCCTGTAGAAGAAAAACAGTGGTGTGTTCCCAATGAGAGTGTGGGGGGGTGGGGGGGTCAGTAACCGACATGTATGGACTTTTCTAAACTAAGATTCATTTTGTAATATTTCTAGGCTGTAGAATGCAACATTCGGAAAAAGTTTAAAATACTAATCAAAGGTTATTAAATATCGATATTGGTATTTGCAGGGGAAAATGACAGCTAAGTTTAAAAACCATTGTCTTCCTTAAACATTATATTTGGAAATGCTTGTTTAAGTGACTCTGAACAGAATGTCACTCTGTCATGTGTCATTAGTGTAGGAATGAAAATGGTTTTCTTTCATCTTCCTGAGCAGTTGCATATAAAGCAGGAATAATAAGTCCTGAGACAGATTCTGGTGAGATTCGATATTCATCAATTCATCCTCAGGGTCATGAGTTTGTCCTCATAACTGTCCTCAAGACGGCCATAACTGTCTGTTGAGAGTTTGCAATTCTTTCTGTGTTTCCTTGAATCCTATTTACTTCAGTAGTTCAACAGCGAATGACTGCAGATATCACATCCAATCCAGAATCCAGTTCGGTAGTTACTTGTCGCAGCTTGGATGTGTCCCCATGACCGCCCCCACCTCCAGATGAGTCCAACATATAATCATCCACACCCGCAATCAATGTATTTAAGCTAAGTTTGGGCAGAGTTCCACTGAATCTTGAGTCCTGGTTCTTCTTACTGAGTATAGGTGGTCCATTCCCCTGGCCTCCTGGTTTGAATCAGCATGTGATCTCTAGGGTCTCTGGTTTGGTTTTGGTTCAGGCTTTTAATTCATTCTCCGGTTTCTGCTATAGCTCTGCATCCTGGTCCCTGCCTGCCAATCCCCCAGCCCGTTTTCATTCCCCAACCCCATTCTTAGTAATTCCCGTTGTAACCTGAGTCCTCATTAGCTGCCTCAGCTAGGAGCTCACAGTCAGAAGCACACGTCCCTCAAAGGCTCTACAGCCAAAGAGACACACATACAGTTCGCCACCTGGGGGTGCCCCACGTTACCTGAGACCATGTAGCGTCCTCTGGACCTTGTCAATAAAGTTTGATTCTCTTTAATTTGTTCTGTTGTGACAGACTTGGTGTCTGTGCAGGTGCCCAGTGCAAGGTGACCGGCACATGACAGAGTTCTACAAGCTATACAGCTTAGCGTATAAACTTACATATTAGATACAGCCTGCATTCAGCAATATACCCTTACACTATTCATAAGCTAGTGAGTGTCTCTCTTTCTGCCAGAATTAAATATGCACAGATCCGAGCAACATCACAACAACAAGACACACATGGGAGTGATCTTCTCCTCCTCAGGATTCTCGTTTTAGCAGAAATTATTTTCGATGTGTTCCAGCACTCTGTTTCAATACAGGAGGGAGACACATTCTTGATTGGCGAAGCATTATAAAAGATTTTGGGCAGAATTTGTGCAATGTTTTCTGGACTGTTGTAACTAATCCTAGGCCTCAAAACACGGGGAAAAAGTGATGTAACAGAAAGAAATGATTTATATTATATCTTCTGGAGAAAAGAAAATGTGGGATCTTTCAAAGAGACTGCTTATCTGATATAATCTACATATATACCCATGCGTGCTTTTCCAGCTTTTTATCGAGTGCAAGTCCCTGGTGAGGCTGTAGCCTTTGCCAGGCAGCTCAGGATCAGGCCACACGCCACATAGGAGGAGAGGCGTACGCATGAAATTCATTTAATTCTGGATAATTCTGCTAAGATCTAAATAATAGATTTGACACACTTTTTCATGCATTATTTCTATTTATTGAACTAAACTGACTGAATTTGTATTCACACTGTCCTGCCCCACTGTTTACTGCACCACTTACACTCACTGTCATTGTTTTTGTTTTGTTCTGTGTTTTAAATGTTATTGTTATTTCTGTTAACCCCCCAGCCCCCCGACCTCCACACCCAGTGTTTATCCCCCAGCTGCTTTTGTCCAAGTTGTTTGATGCTCTTTCGAATCGCAGTTTTGTTTCATGGGTGTGTTTTTGTTTCGTTCTGGTGATCCTATGTGTGCCATTTACTGACAAAATATGTCCTTTTCCCAAGATGCATACAATTTCAAAGTATTCCGGATAAAAAACCGCCACAGCAGGAAACATTCAGCCAGAGATGTGTAGTCTTTTATTTTATGGTGCGGACATCTTTAGTACAGGTATATGAAGAATAATATTCCCTGTGGACATTCATCTAAATGAAACTCAATGTTCTCTTTCAGGACAAACATCTGAAAAGCTGCTGTAAATGACTAACCTGGACTCTACCCCTACTTGTGAAATAGGCCAGCTCCTCTGGAAGGGAAGCGTTTTGTGGATCTGTCGAGTTTGCTTTGGCTCACAGACCTGGAAGGCTGCTGTAGCACTGTGCCATTGCACATCACCATTTACAGTGACTTTGTGCTTTCCTTTTCTGGCTTAAGAGACACCCCTTACAACAAGCATACAATCTACAAGCAGCGGCATATATATTGGCATATATATTCTATCAATCCATCTTCTAAGACAGTGTTTCCCTATCCGGTCCTCAGGGACCCACAGGTAGTCCATTTTTTTGGGAGGGAGCAAAAACATCTGCAGACTGTCTGGCAGGTAAATCGGAGGAAGCAAAAATGTGGACTTTCTGGCTGGGAGCTGGGAGGGAGCAAAAACACTGTTCTAAGAAATTATCCAATACAAGTCCAAGGAGAGCCTGGAGCTTTATCCAAGGAAACATGGAGCAGAACAACAGCAGGACGAGAGTTCTAATCCCCTTCAGGGCCCACACACATTCACACACTACGGGCCATTCAGAAACGGCAGGAGCAGAGTTCTAATCCCCTTCAGGGCCCACACACAGTCACACACTACGGGCCATTCAGAGACGGCAGGAGCAGAGTTCTAATCCCCTTCAGGGCCCACACACAGTCACACACTACGGGCCATTCAGAAACGGCAGTTCACCTCGCTGCATGTTTCTGAACTGAGGAGAAACCTGAAGGAGCTCCATTCAGCCACTAAAGCGCATCGTACATATTAATAATGGCCCATTTAAAAAAACACAATAATCATTCATACTCTAAATAATAATCACACCTCAGGGAGGAAAGAAATAAAGATAAATACAGTAATAAATATAATGAAATGCAAACTTAGTAGGGATACTGCTTTGGAGGTTTTTATCCTAATACAAAGTTAAGTGGAAATATCAAGATAAAAAATAGTTTTTTCAGAATAGCGACTGATTAAGACCAGTGTTTCCAAAGGAAAATTGATGTACAATAGGGCATATATGCTAATTTTCTTGATGCTGGGTGGATGCTGAGAAATTTGTTTTATTGTAATGCAAAAAAGGCAAGTGAGACTTAATTTCGACCCATACTGTGGGTAAAGAATAGTTGTACTAATGGCATAAAATAAGTTTTTTTTGGCTGCTGGGGGAGTTTACAGCTGCGGTTCGCATCTTTCAATTGGATTGCAGTGGTTAACTGTGGGTGATAGAGGGGTTGGACAGAGGAAAGAAGAAGGATTTTCCAGTGTCAAATTTCGGATCATATTTGGCCTTACAGAGTCTCCATAGGCAGCCGCACTGGTGTCTTTTTAAGTTATTGCAGGGATACAGTAAACCAGGAAGGCAGGGAAAAACGGGGGCAAATGCAACATTGATGCTACTGTACTCAAAAGATGGCTGTTTTGTTACACCCTTATTTGTGCTTCTGCCCCCAAACTCTCACTGCACTTTGGAAAATAACAATGCTGTGGTGAAACAGAAATCTCCTCCATAAATTACATCGTAACAAAGGAAAGATATTAAACATTACTGACAGATGTCAAAACACAGAGGCTTGACAAATCACTCGCAGATACAATTTCAAACACACACGGCACATAGCGCGTGTATATAATCCGTGATTAATGGGTGCCTACCACCATATAACACATTCATAAACAACTGTGGCTGTACAGCTCTGCATGGAAGGACACGGGAATTTATTGACATTTTATTTAGTCTAGATGATAAATATGACATTTAAGAAAAATGCGAGTAGCTCCAATATGGCTGCAATAACAACACGTCATAGATTTTGGCATCTTATAATGGATAAATATAAGTGAACAGTGAATTGATATGTGAATAATTTTTTAAATGATTTCTGAAGTTTTTAGTTTGAGTATGGTTTCCTTCCTAATCATATTTCATTTGGAGGTACTGTCCAGCCCGGTGGAGGTCCTGCGGCATACCCAGGTCCCACTGCAGAGATTATATCTCTTGGCTGGCCTGGGAACGCCTTGGTATTCCGCGGAACTGAAGGATGTGGCTGGGAGAGGGCAGTCTGGGCATCCCTGCTTAGACTGCTGCCCCCAAGACCCATCCCCGGATTAGAGGCAGGATGGATGGATGGCATACTGTAAAAATGTTTTGCAAGATCCAGTCACTCCCACAATGTTAACTAGGATAAATGCTTAGAAGATGAATGGGTGGATGGATCTTAATCGTGCTTGTTGGTCATCATTCTGGTCTTTATACTATAACCAGAAGCCTTTCATGCTTTAGACTCAGTAAAAATATAACAATCAACATCATTTAGACTGCGCATAGACTGAGACGCTAAAACCCGCATGACACCCCCATTCTCGTGTTTTCCATAAACACAAACCCTCCTGGGCCCTGAATTTAAGCAGGTGGAGGGAGAAGACTCTTTCGCGTGGCTCTTATATGAGAATACAGCCAAAGCACCACTACTCAGCACATACTCCAACTCAGCACATACTCCGACTCAGCACAAATGTAACATACAGAGGCAGCTTCCGTGCCATTCGCAGCCCTGCCTTTCTATGCCGGGCTCTCAAAGACGTATTTCACGGCAGAGTCCGACTTTCCAATGAGCTTGTCACTCCTGGTTTCCCAAATATCTTGAAACTTCAACATTCAAAAAAAGTCATGGGAAATTGCAGGTTTCCCTGCTTCCTATGTCGCAGGGGGCGTACACGACGGCAACACACACCACTTTGTGATGTAAATCCAAGGTATCTACACTGAACATGATGCTCCTTCAAAGGCCACTCGTCACTCTGCGCAATTTTCTGGTCTGAGCAATCACTAAGCCCTCAGGTGATGAGAATCGGATGAACTTCCCTTATAACCCCTTAGCGTAGTGCTTTCCTGTCATCAGGATTTATGAAGCCTGGCTTTTGTCGCCATTGTACTCAAACGGGATTAATTTTGAGGGGAGATTCCACTGTGCTCTTCCCCCATACACCAGAGAGAAGGGGACCTGGAGAGAGCTTCCATGTGGATCACCCTGCTCATTCACAATTATGGATGCTTCTTAGTGCCGAAATCTGGGCACGCTGGACTGCTGTCTTCAGCTGATCCTCTGGTTCATTTACGATCGTTTCAACCAGGTTGTGTGACTTAGAGAAGCCAGCTACCTATCAATAAGAGATATGTCCAGGATAGAAAAAATGCACTCACCATAAAAGCACGCTAGATAAGCCCTTCATTGGTTTTGAAACTCAGGACCAGAAACAAACTTACAAAAGTTACAATACAATAAACCTCCTCCTTCAATATGACCATAAGATACTTAAGTATTAACTATTGTCTTTCTATTCATTACTATTGCAGATAAGTGCACAAAATTAATGTTGGCTCCCAGAGACCAAACAGAACGATGTCTTTAGGCTTCCATGCACTATTCACCAATTACCATTCACCATACACCAATCACACTTCACCATGCTGCTGCTCATCCTGCTTCACCTTTAAGCATTATTCTCCAAATTCAGTTTCAGCTTCACCACAACTAAAAAACATTTTCAAATCCCATTAAAGTGCATTGGCACAGTAGAAATTGATAGTTAAAATAAATAAGGCCAGTTGTTCATAACACCTACGCAGATAAACCGTTTGCATGACACTAATGTTAATCCGAATTTATGTTCTCTAATTCTGGACTTTCATTTTAATTATTTGTAAATTGGTATGTTTCACTGGGAAACAAACACCTGTCTATATTGTCATTATAACCATGTAAAACTGTTTAATATAAGATCATTTCCTTTCCGATCTAGGAAGTCATCAACAAAAGACAGAATTTATGAACATTATTTCACATTTTATGGAACACAAGTGCACCTTAATAACTAATTCTAAGAAATAATATGCAGTTATAGGAACCAGCATGTTGGTATAACTGGTTACTAAATCATCAGCTATTTCTCAGTTTAAAGAAAAAAAAACCCACACCATGTACTGGTGACACGTTATCTACAAAAGTGCAGCGTTATCCAGTTAGAAACATGCAATAGTAAATATTAGTATTAGTTACTATTGCTTAGCTGGCAGAGTAAAATAGTTGTATTGCAATTTATAATAGACTGTCAGATACATGAGAGATGCAGTCATCGAGAATTTATTGTGTTGGACTATTTTATAGTCGAATAGTGCTTTTTGTGTATGTGAGTGATGTTTGACGATATAGTCCCATGAAAGCCAATCCAATTTATGAATCCTTATTCAAATTTTTACCGTTGCTAATGCTTCACTTATTCAGAGTCATAAATCACGCGGTTCAGTGCTTAAAATAAACATCGCTGGGCCCCTTCAGGGGTTTGTCCTGTGGAGTTTTCCGTTCCATGTGCGCGGTCGGTCTCCGTCGGCACGTTTTAAATGACACGGTTTACGACTCACAGGCTAACTGCAGTGCAGCGATGCTTCTTCAACCTGGCCAGGTACATCCACCCAGGCCGACTTTAGTTTGCATTTTCACGGCTTTATCCAGTGAAGAATGAGTTCATTCTGAGTAAGCTAGGAAGGCATTACTAGACGGTAAGGTTCATTTAGCACACTGAATGGAAACACATACAATATTCAATAAGAAAAGCAATTTCCTGCAATGTTCAGTAGCTGTGAGTGACGTTATTGTCAGTCATAAGCAAATTAATGAAATATGCAGTTTTATTCATTCCATTGCAAAATTGTAAAAAAAAAAACAAAAAAAAATGTTGCTTGGAATTAATGGTCAGTGACGGAAAGAGGCATCCGTGAAAAGTTCCAGGATGGTTCTGTCCGAACTTCTTCTGTACTTCTGCATATCACCTGTAATGAGTTATATGGGACGGCACCACAATGAATAAAGAAAACATTGCTCAACTGACAACTATTTAATATGAATCTCTAAGTGATTCATGGACTATGTCGCTAGTGTAAGGAGTTACGGAGCCCGAGTGACAGTGCTGGCCTAATTTTTCTTCTTCCCCGTGGGTAGATTTGGGATTGGCCAGAAAGAAGAGCAGGTGTTCACCTACAAGACGCCTCATTTGCCAAAATCCCCAAGCAGTCCCATGGGAAATGTGTCCAAATATATATTGCAAAGTAGACCAGGAGGCAGTCCTTCAAATAATATGCCATAACACACGTCTCAGGGCTTCTATCCAAAGCTACTTATCTGATATGCATTCAGTTTAAGGATGGGGTGAAACTATGCTGTGTTTCCAGTAGAAAGTGTTTATAAAGAAACCACATTACTATATAAACATTGAGGTGAAAAATGAAATGTGGCTCACATTTTGTCTTAACAGTCGTGTAGCTGTGATCCAAATCCTTTTTCACAAATGCTTTTCTTCTGGATTCCTTGCGAATAATTGATCTAATTTGTTCTACCTTCATACTGACTGCATTCATTGCTTTTAAAAATACAATTAACCAAACAGAATTACAGGAACATCCCCTGATACCTGAACGACTGCTGAGAAGCTACAGTGTGACTTTGTACAATCGGCACAGTAAACAAGCCAGCAGCTCTCCTTGACTACTTTGTGAATAAAAATGGCCCCAGTTAATTATCCAGAGAGGACTTCAACCTTTTTTCAGTGACTACCTCAATTGTTACTTCAGCCTGAAGCTGATGCGTATTGGAAGATGATGGTTAATAATTTCCTGGAATCAGTTTTGTCTGGGTGAAATTGAAATGAACTGTGTGTTTGTGTCTCGCCAGTTACCAACGTTCCCATGTTGAACCACAACAACGTTGCCCAGACACCTCCTTCTGACTTATAAAGGACTCAGATCTCTGCATTTCTGTGTACTTAAAGGGCTCTAAAGCAGTTCATTGATTGCCTTATCAGAGCAGCCCTGCGGTGATGGTAATGGATTTGGTCCTGGAGTACGGATGTTTATACACAAAGAGCTGTGCTGACTGTAACAAAGGGACAGATCCTTTATCATTGTAATCACCTGAGATTGACGAAAGTAAATGGACAATCAATCCTGCCTTTTCACACAATTTAGCCCGCTATGAAAAAGAACAACAGCCTTTGTTTTACAGTGCAAAAGGGCTGTGTGTAAGAAATGCTGAGGATCAGGATAGCACCTCTGCATTAAGATAGCACAGTCCGCACACAATGCAGTCAGGCACTCCAGAAGCCACACGTCTGCTCCTTAATACTACTCAGAAATTATTACTAATTACCTGGAATGATGCACTGACTTTAAGCTTAAAACTCAGGGGACTCTTTACAATGCATTACAATATGTGTATATTTATATATGAAGAGTAGCATGAAAGAGGGTCAGCTTTGTTACACTTGTGTAATTAAAACCTTGTTTCTTATCAGATTTAGTTAATTACTAGTGATTTCTATTTATTAAAAGGTTTATAAAAAGTTAAGTAGGAAGACCTGTTACTTAAAGGAAAACTCATTTCTACATAGGACACCATCTTGAAGCCGTCAGTCAGAAGTGGAGATACTTAAGACTATTTTGGGTTAGGGAAATTCTGCAGCAACAGGAAAAGGAACATATTTACCTGAAACATATGTAAGGTTTATGATGGGTTGAGACACTGAATATAGGTTATTTGGGAAAACATGGATGTTCAGCTAAGCTTCAGTAAACACAGAAAGCATAGAGAATACATTAACCGCCTTGCTGAGAACGTGCTGTTTGCTCTCTCACTCAGTCAACAAATATGAAAATCCCAAGAACAGTCTTAATCCCAAGAAAATTTAGAAACTTTTCTTTAAAAGCATCAATTTTTAGTTATTTAAGTTGAGTTCTCCTCCCGTTCAAACTTTGCGAGCTGAGATACACTCTCGTTTGTCTGCGGGGGATTTTAGACGGCATCATAAGTTGATAGCACACCTGCAATCAGTTATGCTATTTAGGCCTCAGTACAAGTGGATCTTAACAAACCCGTCTAATCAGGATGTTATTTTTCTTGAATGCGCAAACATTATTAGTAAAGAAAAATGAGAAAATATAATGAAGTCGCACTGGCAAAGCAGATTAATTTACTTATGAATTTATAATGATAACATTTTGCATTATAACGCAATTACGTAATGCAAATGCTCTAAGGAGAGTTGTATTTAATCTTCAAACTTTGCCACTTAAGCAACACAAGTTGTTACAGGGTCTTCATCAGCACAGGGTATGTCCTGCTTGAAATGCAAGCAATTATTTACTTTGTCGTTTAAATTTGATTAAAGAGCGCAGGCTTTTCATTAGTGCCAGGTCTCAGATTTTGAGCTGAAAGTCGATACGGTTCAGTATTGTAATTTATTCCACTCTTTTGCTTCAGTGTTGTTTCTTTGTTGCCTTGTTGTTGAACGTCAGAATGAATAAACCCACTAACAACCTAGTAGTGGACGAAAAGAAGGGTTTTGTTTGAGAATTTGCTCAGATTGTAATCTAGGGGAAGGAAGCAAACATATTTAGTAGTCCTAGCTGTCCAGAGTCGATGAGCTCTCTTACCCAACTGGAACAGCGTGTATTATTTGAAAGATCCACATCACAAAGAATCCCAGTTTCCAAATAAATTCATTATAACAATTATCATGCCGAAACAGACCTTTGCATCTTTTGAACACTACTTGCATTTGACACGTCAAAATAAAGGGACAGAAGATATGTTGTTTTATGTCACTTATTCTGAGTGACATATTTCGCTGTCAGTGTTCCCAATATGAAGGATCTCAATCTATCTAATCTCAGTTGAACTTTTTCTAAAGAAAGGATCGCGGCATATCCGGCCTTCATCGCTTGTGTCCTCAGGGAGCCGGCAGCTCCTGGACCAATGTGGCTACTGATCTCAGATCAGCCCCGTTTCTGGGGACTGGGCCGACACCGGGTCAGCCTCAGCAGCCACACGGATGCCAGATGTCACCAGAGGGCCGACACAGGACCCGCGTCCCATTAATCCGCGAGCTGTAGGTGCACATGCACGAGGCCCCAGGCCACTATGGCCATCTGTCACATGGGGAAGAAGAAGCCTGCGTGCTCTTCACATGCATTACGCCGCGCTTACACAGACTGTCTCAAATGTGACCAACAGGGGGCACAGTAGTTAAAGACTTCTCAGACCATATAAGTGCCTGTCATGAACATAATGTCGGGTGACTGGTTCCTTTATTAAGCCCTTTATTAATTGTGAAGCAATACAAACCCTCTGCGCGACAGTCCACAGTCCACTCCTCTGGCTCCCACACTTGACTCTCGCTCTGCTCTACTTACGCGTGCCTTGATGATGTCATTACCTGGAGAGCGCGGTAGCCTGTAACATTACAGCTCATGATGCTACAGTGGCGGATCAATTTTTGTTTTTATTTATGTACAATGTAGCTACATGGTCATATTAAAATCCCGTCTGTGTAGTTAATTGGGGTTAATTCATGTAAGAAAATGGTTCTCTGTGGAATCTTCTCCTATAGCAGATAGAGCTAGCATTTTGCGCATCCAGGGCTACTGGATGATATTTCTGCCTTCCACGGGGTCACTGTGCAGAATGTGAATGCGCGCCCCGCTCCTCGCCACATGTGGCTGTTTGGGTAAATGCGTTTGTGTGTGTGAGAGCCACTGGCATGCAGCCCGGGGTGGGTCCGATCCTACCCCTAACAAATCTCACGATCACTGCAAACCTGCCTAGGCCAATAAATACTGTGAAATGGATTTAAGCACTGTGATCCTGCTCTGGAAAAGCAGTCGGAAGATGGATGGATGGAAGTATGGATCTCTGATTCACAGAAAAATATCTATGATGGGATCAGATTAGTTAGTATATCAAAAACCAGACCTGGGGACTCCAGTTACAAATTCGCAACTCGACTCGGAATCAAGTCACAGATTTGACGATTTGTGACTCGAATCAGAAAAACTGATGGAAATACTTGGACTCGACTTGGATTTGAGGGCAATTACTCAAGACTTGGACTTATGGGCAATGACTCGAGACATTTACCCAACTTTGACTGTATGACTTGAGAAGACCTGAGATTATAGTCCCCCTTTGGATACCAAAACATTGATTTTATAATTTCAATGCATATTAATTCTCTGCTGTCTGTATTTTCAAATCTCCTGAGGTAGCTTGTTAGAAAGATGCATCACTCCCTACATGCACATGGACATAAAAACCGAGGACAACCATGAGTGGAGACTCTTATTTCAACCTTTCTATTCCTATACAGAACATATCCTATGATGCAAATATGATGGAAAGACTTGGACCCAACTTGGACTCAA
Source organism: Cyphomyrus plagiostoma (assembly GCA_019775915.2). NCBI lineage: Eukaryota > Metazoa > Chordata > Actinopteri > Osteoglossiformes > Mormyridae > Cyphomyrus > Cyphomyrus plagiostoma. Next base: position 7,808,910 of record JABFEA020000054.1, read on the forward strand.
GGGCAAATGACTTGACTTGATTTCATGACTTGAGACTTGACTCAGATTCACCAAGCAATGACTCGTTCCCATCCCTATCAAAAACATCTCCTCACTGCTGCCACAGAAGTTCTGCCACTAATAGATGATATTTGATGCAAGTCAGGCTCTTGATGCTGACTCACCTTCTTGCCCTGTCTCCCTTGATCTGCCCAGACCATAAATTATCTGGAAAATCACTGGAAATGGAGCCTCGCTGCCTCTACCACTCCATCGCCTGACAACCCCAAACCCTAATCACCTCTGAATGATGGTGCCTGTCCAGTGGTCTTCACACCTGCAATCTCTTGCCAAAGGATGCTTTGCTTTATATAACAAGGGCACGTATTTGTACAATTACATAATTACACTTTTTATGTACCTATAAAAATTACAATACCTATTAAATAGTAATTCAGTAGCAAAACACTAACACCCATTTTCTGTAAGTAATACCTATTTAAGTACCGTTCAATATCTATCTACTAGTTGTATTAATGCAATATTAATATACTGTATTAATTGTCATATTCAACCATCTAGTTTTTTACCACCTGTGTTTTGCGTTTTTACCATTTACATGTGATACTGTGTATTGTCTGTCTTTGTCTTGTGTGTACTGTGCAGTCTGTAATAACAAACAGTTTCATTGTGGATAATAAAAATTTTCTGATTCTGAGATAAACTGTAGTATGTTTTGTCCACAGTAGTGTTCCCCTATGTAATATTTGATGGATATACACTGTTTGATGTCACATAACAAAAAATGACAGATAAGAGGCAGCTTCAAAGATATAAAGCATTGTCTGTATTTACGGAATCTCAGTGAATGGTCACTTAGCGCCCCTTATGATAGGGATGGGAACGATCCAGCACAGTTTATTTGTGGTGACAGCAGTCCTGTGTTTGAATAGATCTGCCGCATGGCATTTCTGGGTGTCAATTAAAGTGCAGGTTATATTTTCATTAAGTCGCTTGGGACTATATAAAGAAACAATCATAACTGGAGCTGCAACATAAATTTGTCCTGAAAGAAAACATAACGCAGGAATTAATTTGTCCGTGGTGGTGGAGACTGCATGCTTCAAATAAATAAATAAATAAATCGAAGGAACTGAGTTTTTGAGTTTTTCTATGCATATTTTGCTCTATAAGAATTTGCATTACAAACACACCCTTTTGTTCCTGTTATCAGCAAGAAAAAAAAGGAAGATTATTGGGGCCAGGCTTCAAAGCGAGCCCCAAATCTGCCTTTGCAGGTTTTCTCCTGCCTTCTGAGCAGGTCTCAGGCACTGTGCAAGTAGCTTACAGACAGGAACCCTCTTTTTGAAATTATCCCAATATTCCGAACACGATAGCCGAAAATGAAATGAACAACTGAGCGGCAAGGTATCGCAGGATAATTCTGCGCTTTAATACCAATATATGCACAAAGGCATTGCATTTCATCACCATTTTAATAAACACGATTACTAAATTAACAATTAACTCAGTTTTACTGTGCTCTGGATAGTATACTATGAATAAAGATGTAATTTTTCTATGAAAATGAAGTTATTAATGCTAATCACAATGGAAAATGGTCTAACTAAAATGAACTTGAGATTTGACTGAGACATATCGTGGTTATAATGCGAAATGTGGCTATTGCCACCACTTCATGAATTAATTTTTTTAAATGACCTGTATTAAAACAGTTTGAATGACTCTCATATTTAGATGTACCCCCCACCCCCCACATCAGCAACTTTTTCACAGATCATGATAAATTGTATGACTCCAGATATGTGTGAATGTCTTGCCTGGTAGATATTAAGCTTGGTAATGGCAAATTCTGAAAACCAACATGATACCCTGAATGGGGAATAGAGAAAAAAACAAAAAAGCTCAGCTCAGAGAGCTGAAAAGCTGGAATGAAATGCTTCAGTGATAATTCACCGTTGAAAATACCCTGAAAGGTCTTTAGGGGAATAATGCATGTTTTTCTAACCAGAATTTTGTAACGCTGGGAGTGTAGAAAATTACATGAGTTGCACAGCTACGATGTTGTCTCAGGATGAGTAGAACACAGTGTGGGCATAGCAAACACATGAAAATGTGTCTGGAAATGTGAAGCTATTCTTTCAAATAATGGGGAGTAAAAACTGAGTTAAAATTACGTTTTGGTAACCTATCCAGCCTCAAAAAGGGGCTATAGACTTCAACGGTCACATTTCTGTGGTCTGAATATCAAGACATCTTCATTTTTGTATATAAAAGTTATATGTTGCCATGGGTATAAATCAATTACACTTCAAGAGTGTACAGCCTTCATATACTTTTAGACAAAACATATACTTGACTACTGCATAATTTCAGTACTTATGCTGTGATATGAATTATACACAATAGTTTTACAGGCCAGTTATGAATGTGCAGAGTTAATTCCTACAAAGGCTGCTAAATATTTTTTATCCATTAATTTCCTTTCATTCTGATGTATGGTACCTGAACCCTGTGAAAGGTATCACCACGACAACTTGGGCATTGTAAACAAATACAAGATATATGAACAAACACAACGGCTTGTGAGGTATTTAGAGAACATGCACTGTTTGATCATCTTATAAAAATACATATTTTATTACATATTATACTATCTTGTCTTTATTTTTATTTGCATCACTCAAGGAGATGCTAACACAACCTCCCTCGCCGTACTGATATGTACAATGGCAACAATAAATAAATGAATTCAATCATAATCATAAATAACCATAACTTACAATAAAACAGAAAGGTAGCTGTAATGTGTTTATTAAGGCTATTAAATCAATTTACTGCATGACGTGTCCTTGTGGCTGGTCTGTTGTCTAGCTAGCAAAGTTTGGAAACTTTGGAGGTACTTTAGCGAGATTGACAGTAAGCTCATAAGTGATCTGGGACTTACGTGAGAGAGTACGACACTCTGTTTAGCTACAGAGCAGTATTTTACCCCAATCATGAAACCTTGGTAAACAATGTATGCTCATACTATATTATGAGTCCATAAAGCTTGGCTGAGCTCTTTCAAAACATCTAATAAGTGGTTGCAAATACCTAAAAAGAAAGTCCTGCACTCAACAATTTCAATAAAAAATACTCAGGTACTTTCGTACGAACAGTTACCGATTTCAAACTTCAATTTTCTGCTTGGCTTGTGTTTCATTTTCATTTCAGTTAATATGTGAAACGGTGCTTCTGGAGAACACGCAGTGTTATTAGGTACGTCAGCATGGCGAACCGTGTAATCTCACTGGCTAGCAGCCTGCGGCAGCTGGGGAACGTGTGACTGATGAGACAAGCCGTCCATTCAAGAGTCTCCGCATTGTGTGTCCTGTCTGCCCCAGGACACATTCAGCAGCTATCAGCTTTTTGAACTTAAGCATATATCCAATATTGGCCAACAAACTAAAGAACTGTTGAATGCTGAGATATTTTGGGTTGAAATACAATGTCCTTTATTGTTATGTCACCCCACTTTTGCCCCAGTTGTACAAATCTTTAAGTCAGACTATCATGTGCTGTCCTGTAAATTGATGGCAGTCATTGTACCTTAAAGGGTAAAAGCACGTTGATAAATGTGGTGAAGGACGGACAAAATGACAGGAAATATCCCAGCAATTATTTAATCAGCAAAATAAATAAAAATAATAATCCGAGAAGAAAATGCCAGGTGTGATTGGATGAGTCAGAAGCCACATTTGGGTTCTGAGCTACAGTAAACAGCCTCTAAGCCCGCACTAAGATGTGCTGACTCATCGTAGTAACACATATGCTTAGCCTGCTTTTCAAAAGCACGGAGGAAGGCACCCGTAACGTTCTGGTAGTGGCTCGCTCTATATACGTCGCTTAAAATGGGCATGCTATTATGTGGCTATTCAGGTGCTGGACAGCGGCATGCGGCAAACAGCACCCACTTCCAGAGGTAAATCGACATTAATCTGCCCTGTCAGTGTAGCCGGTGCTGGGAAGGCCTCCACAGTTAATTTTCATGCAGAGGGGCGCCGGGACACAGAAATCACGGGGGATCAGGAATAAACAGCAGTGACAGCACTTATCCCAGTAGAAGTGGGGGTCAAAATAGAACTGTCTGTCTACATTTTGAAATATACCTCGCCATGGCCTCCTGAAGCACAATGAAGAGCTGGTAAGCGCTCGCCTCTTCCCCTCCTTTTAATCGATATGCCAGAGGTCTGTTCCTTCCATTCTTTCTTGATGAATAGCCATAGCGGCCAGGGTACCGGAGGAATATTAAAAGGTCCATTCCGTGGGCCTGTGAAGTTCAGATGCGTCTGGACTCCCTGGCTCAGGATGTTGGGTCTCGCCATCAGGACCTTTAAAGAGCAGAGCGAATTGTTGCTTGAGTCTCGGTTATTAAAGAAGGCTGCGCCATCCTGAGTAATGGTTTTTTTGGTATATATGTAAGCGGTCCTCCAACTTGCGGGGGAAACAAATGGGGACTGGTGGCGGGATTGGCCTCCAGCCACGGTAAAAGCTTCACACGGCTCTTAGAATGCAGACAGGACTCTCTTCTGGTTTCCATGGGAGTGGCATGTTCCTGGACTTTGCAAAAGGTCAGGGGTTTGCGGATCACTGGGTCCTGCTTCCTGCTCCCTGAGCCACATCATTGGACTTGGTTTTCCAGTACTGGTGGTGCAGCGAAGGAGATTGATTACATTCTCATGGGCAGATGCTGGAGGCTCTGACAGAACTGCAAGATCGACAGAAGTATCCAGTTTGTGAATTCAGCTTAGGTCCAACAGGCTACCCACTACTAGGAGAATGAGGCTGGACCTGGTTAGACTGCAACATCATGCTGGTTATAATGAGTTTTCATGCACTTTGTGCGAGGAACTTGCAGACTTGCAGGTGTGACTGCCAATTGAAATGTGATGTGGGAGACCTTCCATGACTAGACCATGAAGGTAGCTTAGGGTCGTGTTGCTGTTCTCAAATGGAGGAGTTTCATCTCACAGGGTACCCTGGATATTATTGAGAGGAGTCGCAGCTCATGGCTCACTCCGGTCTGTAATAGGAACTGAGAAGGACGACTGTGAGGGCTGTGGGGCAGATAAGCGTTTGTTCAGGGGATCTGCGAGCAGGTGACACACCATTCATGGTCATGTGACTCGAGTTTTACTTACAGAGGAATCGAAGCATTACACACATCTGAATCTGTTCCTCAGAGACTTGCACTCAGGGTGTGTGAAAGAACGGTTCTTACGGGTGACACTGCATTTGTGACCCGCTGGGACGGCTACTTCAAGCAGCTGTTTAAAGCTGATCCTCCGGCTGGGATGTTGGACATCTCTGGATCCATGGTTCTTGAGGCTGATTCTCTGATTAGCTGTGAACCACCCAACCTAACTGAGTTTGCACAGGTGGTGAATCAGCTGGGGGTGGGGAAGGCTGCAGGGATTAATTGGTATCCGGAGTGAACTTCTCCACACTGGGGGTGAGATTCTCCTCCTGGCACAGTGGGCAATCTTTGCTTCCATTTGTGAGACAGGCATCATCTCAGCTGACTGGGAAACAGGACTTTTTGTCTCTATCTGGAAAGGGAAAGGTATTCACCTGGATTGTGGCTACTACAGGAGGATAACATTTCCCTCAGTGTTGGATTCTGTGTTGGGAATGTTCATCCTTAACACGATTCCTGTTCACTCTCACACCTACCAGCAATCAGTCTAGTTTTACGCCTAAGATGTCTACCATCAACCTCATCCTAGGCCAAGGGTTCCCATCAAGCACAAACGCTCCATGGTCCTAGACTTTGAAGTCTTGGTGCTTCCTGTTTCGCTATATGGCTGCGAGACATGGACGCTATCCAGTGAGCTGAGATGAAGACTGGACTCCTTCAGTACTGTGTCTCTTTGGAGATTCCTTGGGTGCCGCTGGTTTGACTTTTTATTTGAACAAGCAGTCGCTGAAGGAGCCCTGAATGAGGTACATGACCTGTACTGTGAGGGAGCGCTATATGACGTGTTTCCCTGAGGGTCATCCGGCTCAGAGGGTCCTCGTCACTGAAGACCCAAGCAGCTGGACCAGGCCAAGCAGATGTTCATCTGGCTGCAGCAGACAGATGGCCATTTCCAGAGGGTAGGACTGGACCCCGTGTCTGCCTGGTGATTGGACTTGGATCCTGAGGTGTTTCGTCCTGGGGTGGGGGGAATCAGTGCATGCTCCCCAACCTGACCTGATACGACTCTCCAAGAAGAACCACAGACCATCAGTATCTGCAGGCTTTGTCAAAATGTTGGCGCTAAACATGTACTGTGCTAATTTGTTTCTTGACAAAGATTTGTGTCAGCATATGTTATTTTTTTTCAATGTTTCATCTGCCAAAATACATAACTCAGTGCTATAGCGGGGACAAAGTCATACAAGTTGTCGTGTTACTTTTTTAAAAAACACATATATACTTATATTTCTGAGTCAAGCAGAACTAAACTTAGACTCCTGGAAGCCTGCACACTAGATAGATAGTTGGGGAGATGGTAGATTTTCAGTGGTGTTCTCTCATCGGGGTCCCTAGCCCTGGGTTATTGAGTCCCGACACCAATCATTTAAGGTCAACAGCAGGGTAGAGAGGTTAATGGCTTGACTTGTGGCTGACATTTGCCAGCTCATGTCCCAAGAAAGGTCTTCCTCTGGACCCCATCATCAAAGTACTAGACCTGCGGCGAAAATATCAAAATACCCAGTAGTAGAAATAGGCAAATAAAAATACAGAATTGCTTTGGGAAAAAAAATCAACTAATCTTCATCCATCTTCCAACTGCTTATGTGGTGCAGAGTCACAGTGAGACTGGAGCCCATCCCAGAATGCACTGGGCACGAGGCAGAAGGACACTTTAATGTTATTAAATAACATACATAACACTCAATATTCATCACAAAGGTTTCTATCAATACCTATTTTCAAAATTATGTTTTCCCCAGTTAATGAATGCAGTCTGGTCTTATAAAACAGAATATATTTACCTGTATAAACAATTTTGATGGATTTATCTTTAACAGTTGAAAACATTATTTGATGCTTACGGAGTGCGTGGGCATACCGTGCATTTCCTGAGAGGATGAGAATATCAGACGAATGAGTAGGATGAGGCAGAAGGCAGTCTGAGTGGGGCAGCCCTCTTTCAGAGCCACATGACCTTGCTGGACACGAGCGAAGGATTCACCGTTGGGTCGGTGACCTTGTGGATTTACACAGCACCAACTTGTCTGTGACTGAAAGCGGGATCGACGTAACACCCACCAGGTGTGTTTGTGTGTGTGTGTGTGTGTGTGTGTCTGTGTGTCTGTCTGCGTGTGTGTGTGTGTGTGTGTCTGTGTGTCTGTCTGTGTGTGCGTGTCTG
>JABFEA020000054.1:7831389-7846762 GCA_019775915.2 Cyphomyrus plagiostoma
GGGGGGAAACTGGAGTACCCGGAGGAAACCCCACGACGACATGGGGAGAACATGCAAACTCCACACACATGTGACCCAGGCAGAGAATAGAACCCGGGCCACAGAGGTGTGAGGCGACAGTGCTAACCACTGCACCACCATGCCGCGCATTGTTATTGTGGCTTATTTATTTATATATGTTGTTTATTTCATCTTGTGATGTACACGTCAAAGGAAGTACATGGACGGAGGTGACTGGAACCGTATCAACAGTGACAAGTGGGAAAGAAAACAAGTAAACTTGCCTAGCTGTGGCCGGCTAAGGAGGGTCACTTTGAAGAGGCAAGCAGCGTCTGGCAGGATTGAAGCGACCTTTTCGTTTCGGTTAAGTTTTACTACAACCCCGAGACATTTTACTTTTCCGGAATGCGGAATGTGGCGTGGCCCAACAGCCACCATCTAACGGCAACTTTAAATTAAAGATCAACAAACATGACCCTTGCAATCAATAAAAAAATATATAAAAACATTATGCTTACTACCGGTCGCATAACATTTCGAGATGCAGAACTGGTGAGTAATCATTGTTGTTTAGTCCTTTTTTGTAGAAATAGGCTATTTTTTTTCATTTAAAGGTTTGGGGGCATGTTGGACGTCTTAGGGAGGAGGCAATATCGAGTGAGGAGCCCACCCACTCAATACATCTGTTCCTCATTCACTATGCGTTCCAGATCAGTATAGATATTTTCTAGATACTTCTCTAGAGTGAGTAGTATGGCATCTCTATGACCGCGCTATCCCCTCACTTTTTAGAAACTTTTCGACATCCCTCCCCTACTCACCTCGCACTGCATAATGACTTTAAACATATGCATGCCCCCCCACAGGCTAGCAACTGTTTCATTAATATTTCAGCAGCTCGATCGTAAGCCACGCCAACAATAGTTTGCAGGAAGGACTAATGACATCATCTTGCGAGCCTCAAAACTCTGGCTGCCTCCTCAGCACGACATCTAGAGATCTCGACACGGCCAGTCACGAACGCGGACGGTGCCGTTTATCTGCTGCAGATATGGCCCAGGTGACATTTCCGTTATTTTTCCCCTCTCTGTCCTTCGCCGGACGAGTTTATGCATATTTATCGGAACTGGGCTGCGTCGGAGCAGATGTGCGCGGGCTGTTATGTTTCTGCAGATGGGGGAAATCGCCGCTGTCACTTCGGCACGCAGACTTGGCTGGAGATGAGTCGCTTTCGCAGCCAAAAGCGCAGAGCCTGGTTGCAGGGAGATGGTACTTTTCCAGCGCGAGACTCAAACCATGCCAGCTGCTGTAAAAACACAGCCAGGTTCCGCAGAAAGAAACTACACGATTCTCTCGTCTCCCCTCTATTATTAATTAAATCAGACAGATACGGCACATTCCTCTTTAATTAATAACTATCTGACGTTTAAACTCTTTCGCGATCATTAATTTCTGTTGTGACATTGGCAATGGCATTCCAAGCTGGAGGACATGTTAAGACAAGTATTTAAAATGGAACACAAATTGAATTAAACGTAAGAAGCTTTTTTTCCCTCAAAAAGCTGTGTACTTGTGTTTCGTAGTTGTAACAAACAATCCATCCATCCATATGCCGATCCCATTCAGGATCACAGTTTAGCTGGATCCAATCACATGCGAAGGGCATAGCAGAGGGGTAGACGCAGGATGGGTTGCCTATTTTTCTTTGGAATCCTACATAAGCATGATACCATAACACTAAGTAGTACAGAACACCCATTTGAACTAAAGACACTGTTCTTTTATTTTTTATTACAAGATTTAAGACCTACCTTAACCTACTTTGATCCACTTCAGCAGTACAGAAACACTGTTTCCAATAATAAACAGACACGAGAATTTTAAAAAGACCTGTTGGTTTTATTTTCACCTTATGCGAGCAGATATGTCTCAATGTACTGACTCCAGTACAAATATGGAACCACATGGGAAGTCTTCAGTGTGTTTAAAATCAATAAATATATGCACACGTACTGGCAAAACTTAACCTCAGTGGGAAATAAAGCACTTTGGCTGCCCATGTTTTATTCAGAAAACCTTTGCAGGAGCATCGATTTTTAAAGTACAAGATTGTATACCGCTGACCCGGCTCTTCAAGGGCTGCCACCCCTCGACGGAATTTTCCGAAGTGTTACGAGCGGAGGGGGGAGGAAAGGGGGTCGCCGAACGTTAAAACCTCTGCAAATCCCCGTGAATAGGGCTTCCTAAATGAAGGAAGGGGGATCGATCGGGATTCAAGAGAATTCAGACAGGGAGGTCGAGACGCACAAATGGATCTTGAACTCAGTGATAGTGTCAGTGTGCAATCAAGACAGTACATCTGCATCCGCATAGAAATGTAGACTTCACTGAAAAGAGACCGAGAAAAACATTGAAAGTAACAAAGTAATGAATAACCAAGAAATAATAATTTAAAAACACAGTAAATAAAAGATTTTTGAGGTCTTGCAGGGAAGAAACAGTGAGGTGCATTGTGGGTAACTATTAAGTTTCACTACACACCTTGGCATCTATATATAAACAGAGGGCATCATGGGAATTTAGATGGCAGGCAGACTCTGGGAAGGAATTATTTAACATTAATTCCTAGGAATTTGTGCTGCAACCAGCAGCGTTAATTACACGCAATTTCTTCATCTGACAGTGAGTGGTCCTGTTCCCACAGATGGCCGGTCAGATCCCCACGGGCCAGCTCCGTTTTGCTGGATGACACGAGACACCTCTCTGTAGGGGACCCCTTGTACAAACACAGGCCATCAATCACCTGATCCTTCCCTGATGGGTCCGCACCATCATTCAATCGGCCCACAGGTCACTGACACCAGCCCCGGTCAATCCTATAGGTGACAGGCGGCAGCCTAAGGCGCCACCTTCTAAGGGGGTGCAGGCATGCCAGCTAATTTCACTTTGCTTCAGACAGGGGGTGCCAGCGGTGATGCTCGCCCTGGGCGCCACGTCGGCAAGGACCGGTACTGACTGATACCTCTACATACTCATCTCTCTCAGCTCTCACTTTCTGCATTTTGAAGCACTTTGCTTATGACAAATTTAGCTTTTGTTTACAAAATACTTCTCTGAGGAAGACATTTTCTTCCTATGTTGATTAATTTGTCTCTGGGTTGCCGCTTTTCAAGCTTGCCAGCTATTTGTTTTTGAGGACACTCATAGCTTAACATGTGAGCATTTCCATACAAATACAGAAAAAAAGAATACAAAAAAATTACATATAGATATAATTAGACAAAAACAGCAGGCCCACTCTATCTATCTATCTATATAAATGTGAAATCAAACACATTCAATATAGACTAAACTTCATTGTCTAAGTAAATGAACTTCCCCTGTACATTAATGCCCCGTAAAGTCCGGATCACACATCAGACTTTGTAAACATCCAATACTGCCGTTGCCTCAATTATTTATGTCGTGATTTTCCTCTGTGACATACGGCGATATTAAAAGACAACTGATGAAAGGCAAACACCTGCAGATAAAGTGGCGGTTTATTTACTTCGCTTAGCGCCCGAATCCGCCCTGGCACACATCAGAAGAACATCAACATCCATAACGACCCTCCTGACAATATTTCATTTGTAGCACGATTATGGTTATTCCCCGATGTGTCACATTTTCGCTAATAAAGTGAATATATGACAGTAGCGGTTTAATTCGGTTCCCGGCCGGGGGAGCTGAGGAGCAAACAGAGCCAGATCTCGCCCAAATTGCTTCTGTCCATAACAGTTTGGCCGTGCTGAAGAGGAACGCGTTTAGATGTCAGCCTGGGCTCTCCGCATCGGGGCTGCTCTGCCTCCTTCCCTCCGATCCCAGCTCGCTGTCACTTACTGACACCTGTGGGCATTTTCCGGGACGCCCCCATCTTGTTTGCTAATCTGACTGCGTGCCAAAGCGCCTCCCCCTGCTACTTTATAGCTAATGTGAGATTTAAAGAAAGGCAAGCACGTGAAATCAGAAGGGCTGAATCCTAGCACGGGCACCGTTATTACAGATAGGCCAATAATCGTCAAAATTATACAAGCTCATGAGACATATTTCAAGCTTGGCTTCGATAAAAAAAATGTTTGTTTGTTTTTTTTTTTTTGTTGTTGCTTGTCTTTATTCGGCTGTCATTGTGACATCAATTTCAGAATGTCAGCTGTGAAATGCATTTGCGAATACTTATTTTAAAATGGTAATGGGGAAGCAACCCTGTATTGTGGAAACTACAACAATGTAGAATGCAGGAAATAAAGGTCTACGGCAACCTCGAAATATACCTGAGATTAAATTTATTCATTCGTCTTCCATACCACTTATCCTATACAGGTCGGTGGCGCACATCTCGGATACGATGGGTGCAGGGTAGGGGATGACCCAGAGCGGGGCGCCAAGCAGGCTGAGCTGAGACAGATTATCCTTCTTTTATTTAGCTTACTGTGTACGGAAAACAGGCCAGTGATATTTAAACCAGAGCATTGCTTTGAGAGATACTGGTTAGATTGGTATGTCATATTTTCTTATAATTAATGCATATACAGAATATGGCGTTTTGTAATCCGGAAATCCTCTTTCACGTTTGCATGTTTTATTAAGTTATTTCTGTGTCACTTAGACAATGTCCTGTTGAATATTTAGATATTAAGGATTGGCATCATCATCATCATCATCAGTATCAGCATCAATATCGGGGAATAAATAAGGACAAGTAGCAAAAATTAAATTTGGAGTCCAGATTAAATCACCCACAATAATAATTACAGTTCTGGAATTCTGTGTGTTTCTCTGTATGTGCTGTGGCTCTTATTCATGCAAAAATGTGCTCCATTAACAAAACCGCTTATCTTTAGCATGCAGGACGTTATACTGTAATGTATAACAAAAGGGTGGATGAATAAGTAATGCATGTGACATCTTCAGAGAAATCGCAGGTCAAATGAAAAAGAAAATTGTGTTATTTAAACATTAGCAACATGGTAATGAAATGCATATATATTCAATTTGTCACACAATTTTTTTTTATCCCTGCACTTGCCTTGAAACAATTTTACACAGTACATGAATGTACAATATATGCATATAATATAATATATATCAGTGGCATAGTTGAGAGTTTGATGGGGGGGTTGGGGGGGGGGCACAAAAGTCTATTTTTGGGGGGGATTAGTGAATGAAAATGTCCTACACCACTGACGTGTACCACTGTGGTTCTACTCAGGGGTGCCTCCATCCCACTGCGGTTCTTAAATTTCACCACCAGTTCAATTAATTAATTATCTTAATTAGTTAAATAACTTAGAGAGGCACTGATTAGCCAAACAAGATGGGGTAGTAGTGAAGTCAAGTAAAAAATAATGCATGTGTGTTAGATGGTTGTTGCAAATCTTGGGGTGACCTTTGACCTTTGCAGAGGTTTTGAAATGACTAAGCTGACACACTTTGATCGACATCATATCATAGTTATACACCAACATGAGAATCATTCAAACATCATTTTCTTAAGTCTTTTGCCCAGTACTGTACACACATACTGATTATGATTCTGGTAATTTCTTACCGGGATTTGTTTACATTACTTTGGATGACACTGTTCCCTTTGCATATATATTTTCAAAACCCCAGTATTGCTTTCAGAAAGGTTTTTTGCCGTTTAGGGCAAAATGAAGGCGACATCTCTAAAAATAACTCAAATTCACGTTCATTGTGCTTTGCATAATCGTCATAGCTCTTTAAATCTTCCCTTTCCACGCCAATTCAATAATACGATATCAATGTGATCTTTTGACTCACTACAGCTTGCTTGCAACATTGCTACAGGCTGTCAAGCTGAATTAAAACTGAAATATGGGGTATGAAATATGATACACTATGCTATCCTATGTCTCCCCTATAATACATGCACATGTTTGCAAAATGTATTAATACACCATGAAGCCACTGTATTTACATCGCATGCTTGTAAGAATTTTATTTCGTATAATATTAAATAACCCCATAACGTCAGATGTGTTTCTACTTTTTCGGGCATATTTAAATGTGATTTGATAAATAAACCTGACTTCACTTGACTGTTTGTGATTGTCCACACAGGTAATTTGCATTCTGGTAAAACAAAAAAAAAAAAGGGTTCTGACAATGTTTTCCTGTTTTTCAAGGTAATAATAATGCTTATGTTTCTCCACGACGGATAAAATGGATGGTTGTTTGTGCATTAGGTGGTGCGGCGCTCGATGTTTGCCAACCCAGAATAGACTTTGGGCCGGCTTTTATATTTGTGTGTTTACGTCAAGCGTGATCACCACCCTGTAGGCGACATAAGACATAACGCATATGACATAAGACACCATTTCCATTTAATTCGAAAAAGACCCTGAGCTGTACGAAAGCCAAGTCAGTTGAATAACACGAGAGTATGATCGTGGGGTGTTTACATTCTACACAAATATGCGTTTCTTGGGTGCTACGTTGCGAACGTCTGTCATGTACACTGATCAATGCACACAGCTCTGCTTTAGGGGCGACATTTCAGCTTCTTACATGTGTTCAAAGGAGGAAGAGGGGAGGACAATGATTAGCTGATTATCGTGCTCTTTTAGGCAAGTCCATCAAAAACAAAAATAGCGATTGACAAAGATGAAGCAAAATCCCGGTCGGGTGCCCCTTGTGTTGTTTGTGAGGGAGGCTTCGTAAGGGCCAGCTCTGTCCATCCCTGCTCCGTGTGCATTGGGGTGTGGCGTTCCCGCATCAATAAAAGCCACCGCGTGCCTGTAAAATCCGCCAGCGTGGCTAACGTTATAAATGACGCTACATGATACTATTCGCGGTAGAACATCCGTCGCGGGCGCAACACGCCGTAACGCGCTGTCACCGCCGACCCGGCGGTCAGGAGTCGACGCGCGGGCTCCCCTTCGGGGAGCGGGGGGAGTGGCAGATCGATGGAGGGAAGCACAGGAGAGGATTAACCAACTGCTGAAGTGTGTTTAAAATTTACATTCCAGATCGACGATAAACCTGAAGTCATAGTGACATAGTTCAACTGCAAGTCAAAGTATTCTTTAGATAGTCGAGTCCTGAAATGATCTCAGAATGAAATCAATAGCAAGGCCTTAGGATTGCTGTTCATCAACAACCTTCAAGTAACCCCAACTAACGTCTCCTTGACTGACTTTTCTGCTGATATGTTTCACATTCCATAGTTAGATGCTCTCGTTCCGTACCTTACACTATGACTTAGTTCCCACTGGATTGGCTTGGTGTTATTTATCGGTATGTCTTTTCTGATGTTAGATTCCCTACTCCATAACTATATCGCATTTGTTTCTGGTAAATTGCTGGCAACTTAAACTAGCAGAACTCATATTTCACTGACTCCTTGACAGATTTCGCCTGTTATGTATTATTCGCCTCACTTGTACGTCACATTGGAATAAATGTAAATGTTAATGTTACCTAATATTAGTTGAACAGTTTTGCTGGGAGACTTCAGACCATATTTTGCTAATGAAATGTGCCAGTAGACAACCTAAAATGATCCCCTGATTACTTTCAATGGTGAGAATTGTGATTTTTTTCCCACACATGTACAAGTAGCCCGCAGTGGTATCACATTTTTTATTTAAAACACTTTACACATGACATGGGGACTTGTTAAAGCTGAATACGTTCCAATTCTCGGATAGTTTTGGATCGCAAAAGGTCCTTTTCTGAAAAAGTAAAGGGGATCGCTTGGAATTCGGGACACTGTGCATTTACCCATAAATTATCATGGAATGCTTAAGATATGTATAATGTTTTATTAAAAAGTAAAAGAGGCTGACTTGATAGCATACAATAGACTGTCCATTAATACTAGGGAAACGTAACTTTAAGTAAATCAAACTAGCAATTACTGGATCTGATGACTCCCACAAGATGGCTGTCCATACCAACACACCTTGTGGCTTTTATCAAAAGCAAACCCGCCCCGACGTAGGAAAAATGGTAAAAGATGACTCATCAGACCATATAACTTTTTCCATTACTCCAGCGTAGAGATTTTATGCTCCTTGCGCCAGGTTATGTGTTTCTGAGCACTGACCTTGGTTACAGCTGGGGTCTGGCTGCAGCACTGCCGTAAATTTCAACTTTGCGAAGTACATTTTAAGGTGAGACGGGGCCTCGGAGGTGCTGAATCAGGTCCATGGTCACTTTTCTGGCCACACTTTTATGCTGTTTAGCAGCTCTGTGGTGAAGTGTCTTATTTTGCCGTCGGGCTGAATCCAGTCTGCGCTCCAGGTGAGTGGAGTTTGCATGTTCTCCCTGCGTCGTGTGGCTCCCCTCAAGATGTCCAAAGACATGCAGTTGCTGCTTATTTCTGTACTTGGACCTGGGTGACCGTATGTTGCTTTGCAGAAGACTGGGAGTAGGACGTGAAGAGCGGCGTGAGATCGATGCCAATATGCACAGTGAGAGTAGACTGTAATCTGCAAGAGGTCAACATGAAATCATGTGAAATCCCGGACATTTCAGACACTTTTAGATCCAAAGAATGAGAAGAAGTCCAGGAAAAGGAGAACATAAGGCACCCTGACTTAGACTATCAATAAATAATAAAGCCACATTGGAATGAAGATATAATTTAAACAGAAGCCTGTCATATGGATTTCTGAAAGTAGATAAAATCTTGGTTATTCATTAAGGTGACTTAGGAAATGGTTCTTCTGTGGAGAATTTGAGTGGTTTTTTTCAGTTTCATTGTTCACATTCTTCACTTCGAATGCCAAATGTGTTCAGTGTGAACCCTGCACATCTGCCTGTTTGGGACCTCGCTGCAGTCATTGTTTCTGCAATTGACTGAGCTCCCTTGCACTTCATGCAAACGGCTTTACACTCCAGTAGTGACGGAGATTCAGGTTAAGTTACACCACACTCTAGAAGCCATAAAATATTAGTTCATGGACACTTGGGTTCTCTAGCCACACGTCAGTTCTCCTAGGCAATGATATCTCTAGTGTCAGACTTAACCATCTTAGAATTTAACAAAATACTTTTGAATTTTAATACTGGGTCCAGATGACTTAGTGCAGAATGTGCGCATGCTTTAAATAATTTTATTTCATTTATGTTGAATGTGGTCTGTCGTACCTTTGAGGGAAGCACGCAATCTGAATTATTGATGTATTAGTGGATAAAACTGAATTTTGCATTTGATAAGGTTTTTATGCAAGCAACAAAATATTCATGACTTCAGTTTTAACTGTCAATAAAAGCACTCTCAGTTGTCTAAAAAATGCTCCGTCTTTGTTTTAACCAGTGTTTTATACTGGTGCTAAGGCAGGGGTTCATACTTTGCTTTGTGTAAAATTTATAAAACAAAGTACATTCCTGGAATGAGCTCACTGTTGGAATGGATTACTATTACTTGCAAATTAGTACGCAGGCTTGAAAAATGACAACAAAATCTCAATACATTACCAATGTTAAAAAAAGCAATGTGATTTATGGCTATTGAATGAAGCTGTCATTTCCTGTGTGGATCTCTTCCTTTTTAGTTATTGTATTATCACATGGATACAAAGTTCGATGCAGGTTTTTGCTTTATTTTTTAATTTTGATTTCTTTTTTAGCGTGGTCAGTTCATTTTTATTGTATCTTTTACCATTTATTGACGCAAGAAGAAAGAAATTTCTCACTTGTGCACAAAGGTATTATGAATATAAGCTACACAATACCCAGGCATACACACAAGTGTTGCGTAGGGAAGCTGTTAAGGGGTTTATTTTGGAGTCCAGGAGGATGGCAGGTCTTTGTGCTAAGCTAGCCGCTCACCCTAAACCCTGCCCAGGGAGCCAGTCATCCACAATGCCAGGTTCATTATTCAGGATTAACGTGCATCCAGTGATCCTTGGCTTTCTGACGTGGTCCTGCCAACAGCTTTCCTTTTGCGATGCGTCAGGGCAGTATTAAACCAGCAAAGCACCTCAAATGCACCGAAGGGGACTTTGAGGCGCTCCAAGTAAGAGACGGGGCAGCGCAGCGAACTCAAATGGGCCTTTAGCCGAGCCTTTATGACTGAAGCGGCTTCTGGCTTGTGGACGACGCGGAGCAGTGGAAGTTTAGCGTAGCATGTGTCCCTGCGGAAAGAGGCTGTAACTTAACTTGCGCCATTACTGATGAGCAGGGCAAGGGAAGCAGGATTTGACGAATCACCTGGCTCACCTCACAGCCCCTGCGTGGTTAGCACACAAACCCCTCGACGGACCCACTCGACGGTAAACGGACCCACGGTCGTCTCCCCGGAGGAGTATGTAGGAGCTGGAGAGTGCGAGTGTTGGATTTTGTTAGGGGACAAAAATATATGGTTGCGGGCAGCGATCAATTGGACGCAAACATACAGATTCAGATGGTGGAACAGACGGGGACGCGGTGGGGTCCATTCACCGCACGCTGGCTGCTATCAATCTTCCTGAGTTTGCTAATACAAGGGTGGCACCGTGACGGCAAACACACGATCCATCAAACTCCTCATTCGCCGCAGCGCCGCTCAACGCCAGAGCGATCTGTTTAATTAATGGCAATGCGCGTGCGAATCGCTCTCATTTATAAGAATCCCATCGCAGAGTCCGTGGTGCGACATCAAAAATAGAACGCGAGCAAGGACTCAATCTCTGGTGGGATTTATTTATTAACGGCAGTGAGTTTCTCCAGGTGGTCCAGCTAGCTTAGATGTTGGGATGTTTGTTCACAAGGTAGAAGAAGGGACGTTAATAAAATATTAAAACGTAAAAGTCATTTGTGAGCAGGTGTGTGGCTCAGCATGTTCGGCTTCTGCCTGTGATTGGATGGCTGCCGGTTCGAGTCCTGTCGTCAGCAGAATGCACACCTCCACTGGCCTCTTGAGCAAGGCCCTTGACACCCCCGAAACACACCGGGGGTGTCAGATAAATGGCTTGCCTGTATGCTTGGTCCCCAAGCTTTGCTCTAAACTGTGTGCATCTCAAAGGAAAATAAGATAGGAAATGTGTGCAAGGATGCATCCCTATGTACCAATACTTATGCAAATGGAAAATAAAGCATCATTTTTCATTAATTACATGCAGGGACAGCAGGAGCGTCACCGAAGCCACCAGCGGGCCGCATTACAAGGCAGCTGCGAAGTGACAGCCATGTCACCATAACTTCCGGCAGAATTAATTCCCGACGCGTGGAGTTGACCCGGCGATGATGTCACCTTGAGACGCGCTTAAAAATTTCACAAAAACTTGGAAGGGGAATCGTTTTGCTGGAGGCAAGCCGGTGGCAAAGAGCTACACACAGGCTTTGGAGGCTGGGAGCGAGCTGAAGAGCGATCCAGGCATCTTGGGAACGTTTCAAGGAAAAGGCAGAAGTCAGCCAAAGTTGCCAGGAGTGTCCGCATTCTCCGCCTTTAATTTGTTTTTAAATGTGATGAGAAAGTGGCAAATAGGGAGAGTTGCATCAGTCTTTAATCAATCACAACAAGCCTTTCTGGTGGATGATGCACATCTAAGTTTTGATCTATTTAGTCTTATGTGCATTTACGGATCTTGATTAAGGTTGTGAATAATTACCCAGAAGCCACTGTGCTTTGGCTAGTACAGCTGTGCATTTCTAAAACAAAGTTGCATTCTTTCATTAATTTATTTGCATTTTTTATAATTATGATTATCCAAGGTTGCATACTTTGAGTTATTTAAAATGGTTATTAATTTAGATTTATAGATGTTAAAAAATAGGATATACCACAAAAAATACTATACTATAGTCGTGCACCTCCAGCGTTGTGGGTTCAGTTCCCACTGTTCGTGAGGTTGGTTGTTTTAATGGGGGAGGGGGGCATATTTACACAGGTTTCCTCTGGACACTCTGGTTTCCAACGTCCAAAAACATGTGGTTAGACAGACTGGTGCCGCTTAAATTGCCCTTACTGTGTGTGTGTCCTGTGAATGACTGACACCCCAAGCAGGATGTTCCCTACCCTGTGTCGGCTGCCACAGGCTCCAGACTCAAGGGGATCCTCTTCCGGATAAGCAGCTGGAAGACGGATGGATGTATAAAAGGGGTTCCTCATTTCTAGGTAAACTCTACACTTTTCAACAGGGTGACGCAAAGGTTTTGAAGACTTCTCACAGATACGCATAACAAAATAATGTCGTATTAAGGCCCAGAATAATGGCTGAAGCAAAGTATATTTAATGTCAATAAAAATTATCATTAAGATCTGTATCGCATCACTGTTATTCTTACCAGTGTTTGAGTCCAATGAGGAAACTCAATGGAATGTACACGCCTTGATCAATGGCACGTAATGCCACAGGCAGAAATCAATTGTGAGGTAAATGCAACCTTTTAGGATAATTGCAGGTTTTGGTGGACGGAAGAAGCCATCAGTGGACCTGCTCTATTGACATATAAATTGCCCATCGTCTGGGTGCACTGGCTACTCCAAAAGGATTCAAATTTCACAGAGGTACAGGTGATCTAACCCATGACACGGTTTTGCTATTATCACATGTACCCGGTGTAATTACACTAGGATACAGCAACCTCGCGTCAGCAACCAGGGCAGTAGCGCTCACGACTTTCTGCAGGTCTGCAGCCCTCAGATGGTTTATCGACAGCATAATTGAAAAAAATGCCAAAGGCTAGCGGGGTTGCGCGGCCTGAGAGGGTCGTGCACCTCCATGTCCATATTGAAGTACCTGAACACAGACCATGAATACAGACAACCCACCGCTTCTGTCAAGCCGACAGATGGCTTGATTATACCTGCATATGTTCTCTCCAGATCCCTAATAGATGCAATTATTACACAGTATTCATTATGTGGGAATTCATTTGCCAAAAATAAATACTGGGACCATTAGCAGAGTAATAGAAAATTGCTTGGACGTGATATGAAATCTAATGTTAATAATCTAACAGTCGTCAACAGGTTCAGTCAAGCTTGAGCCTTTGGTGTAATGAAACCATTAATTGCTTAACTGGGAAGAAAAGCACGAGGACGAATGTGAAGGAGCCTGTCCAGCTAACATACTTCAGGATGCACCATACTTCAGGAATATTATTAACTTTTTAAAATAAAAAGCCAAAAATTGATGCCAGTGTGAGTAATTAATCTTGATTAATGGAAAAACCAAAATACAAATACCTCCCAAAATAAAAATAACATATAATGTATTCATAAGTGTGGGCATTGGTTACGTTTGTGAGGTGTCACGTTAAGCACATACTAGGCTATTTTATTTTTCTAAGGTCATTATTTCAGCCATGCAATTTAATATTTAGTAAGTTTAATGATATCTAACAGCTGTCATTCTAAAAGTGGTTACGATCATATTTTCATTGGTGTACACTATGTCTTGCACAGAATGACTGTCCATGCATCCAGTATAAATTGGGGGATTCAGTCAATTAGAGTCATGTTGTGCTACAAATTCACAATCATTTTCACTCAGATTCTTATTCTGCATGGCCAAGGCTGGTCAGGGTCACAGTGGCCTCACCCAGCTAGACCTGATCACAGTATTCAAGCAACTTTTCTTTCTTTGGGGTCGACTTAACTTGAAAGGGGTGCTTTTCATGTCTGGAAGTCTTTGATTACCCTCAATATTAAACAAACATCATACTTTATGTTTCTTCCTACCAAGATTCCAAACTGCAACCCTCAAAATATTCAAACATTGAAAATCACAGAGGCCAGATACACGTTTTACAGCAGTGAACCTCAACTTCAAGCAGGCTAAAGAAGGTCCCTGGTTCAATGCAGAGCCCTCTAGAAGGAAAAAAAAGAATTGCATGGAATGAATGTACCCTCTGATATTCTCAGTGTCCAACCACATTCAAATGCTAATGCACCGTTCTGACAGCTCGCCTTTTCCAACACACCTCCTGCTACAATTAGCATCCTGGGCTTTTGCAATGCACCGGATTTCTGACTCCTACTCCAGAGGATCATGGGAGGATCAGAGTGTAATGGAATGGCACGGGGAGGTTAGACCGTTGTTCCTTGTCTAAAGGCCTTGTTTTTTCAATGTGCTGACCTGCTGTTTTGCACAACATGTGGACACACTTCATTCCTGCCCAACTGTGCTCTCCAGCCGATCTGGATGTACGCGGTAGAATAGGACCGTGGTATAACGGTGCCCCAGTTCCCCCGTTGCCTGGGGAACGCCTAGTGAAAGGAGGGGTTAATCCGTGCTTCAGAAAGTTTTCCTGTTACATGCCTGAGGGATCCAATTCCCCCGGCCGGGTAGCCTGCCTCTTGGAAGATCCCTTAATAAGTGGCTTCAAAGTTTCTCAAAACACCAAAAAAGCTTCACTATTCCTATATAAACACAGTCCCTCAGAATGTCTGCGGAAAAAAAAATAAAAACCAAGCGTCTAGACTGAGATCCCGAATGGTCAATTTAATGAACACCAGATATTTTGAATTAGCAGCAATCAATACATTAAATTCATAGCGAGTTGATGATTATCAGGCAGCAACTAACCAATTAATGGATGTTTGCCCTTCTCTGTAGCATGAAGAATGTATGCGTGCAATTGGGTTCTGGTGTCATGTACATAAATCATCTTGGACTTTTCCGCATTTTGACAGGGTTTGTGCTTTTTCAGTGGGCCTTTTCTTAGGAGAAGCCTGAGGCAATGACGAATGACTCTTGTAGAGAGTGTCGTGACTTTGGTCCGGTGGAGACATCCGAGTGAAAACAGAAGGGTTTCTGAAAGACGCTTTTTTAATATGGTCGTGCGGGGCAGCATATGCCAGACAAATGTTCCTGTTTTCTTAACGGGGGAACTTCCCCTCTTAGAGCGAGATCAGCTGCTCGGAGTCATTTGTTTGCTTTGGGTCTGCGGTTCTGCCGCGTGTATAAGCTGACACCATGTGGATGACCCCCTGAAAGAGAGCCTTGTTTTGGGCCCCTACGTGGCTCGGTGCCCCCATTAGCTCCCAGATCGCTCGAGTGGCATCTAACATGCCAGTCGTGAGACAGGGGCCTCACTGTTCCAGTTGGCCGCCTCACCGTGTCAGAATCATTTTTCACAGACCGTGCACCTCGATACCACCATGCTGTCAACTTTGCCCCCAAGCTAGCTGGACCAGCTAGCTGTAGTCACTGAAGGAATGATGGCTGTGATTTGGGTTTCTGAGACTAAATTATGCATCATGTGGTCGAGAGTGCAATATCACTAATTTACATACCCTCCATAAATTATATTCAAAATAATACAATCATGTAAAGTGGGCCAGCACATACATAAGAGAGATATTAACCCTCTGATGCATGAATTATTTTCTGTTTGTTGTTACTCTTCTTAAGGCATGACAAAAACAAATAACTTT
>JABFEA020000054.1:7855268-7884943 GCA_019775915.2 Cyphomyrus plagiostoma
CCCGCCCCCCCCCCCCCCCCCCCCCCCCCCCCCCCCCCCCGCCCCCCCCCCCCCCCCCCCTTTGTTTTGAAGTCAGGAAAATATCAGCTAGTTTGTCAACATTCCGAATTCACTGGTGGGAACAAGGGGAGCAGTCCGCAGGGGAGGGCTAGCATTTATCTGCGCTAATTAGCATTAGCGCTTAACACTGCTAATTACATTAACAATCAAGGCCCCCATATGGTAAGTTTCTCCAGCATTTATGGGTTTGTGATGTTATTGGATAATTTGCTGGTGTTTTGAGGACAGATTTTGCAAAATGTGAGTAGGCAATACAGTAATTAACCATTTAATGATGTAAATGTTTCTGACCTACAATGGATTGGCAATCCAGTCCAGGTCCTTTCTCCCTGTTACGACATAAGATGACTGTGATCCCATACTGGATAGATGGTGATGGATGAATCCAGAAACTCCATATTTACCTGCCAGTTTTCAGATTCTGTAAATAAAAATCACACGATTTTTATAAACAACTGAATAATAATGTAATCTTCCCATATTTATTTAATTGCTTTAAAAACTTACAATGAAGATGCTGCATTTGATGTGTAAGCAGGAAACAAACTAAAGGTACATGAAGTTGCTGTCCTAATCAGAAAATTATTTTGCTCAATTATCTTTATCCTTTTTTGTTATTATTTTTTTTGCTTCGGTAAATTGCTTTTTATGCAGCACAAAGTGAAAAATGGTTCCTTAGGGAAGCCTTTCGCATCTGTAGATAAATGGTCCCGTTACTATCTCCTGTGCACCCATTTGGGGGTAATTATAATAATAATTGCCAGGCTTGCATGGTACCTTACAAACACAGCAGTGCGCTTAGTCTTAGAAACCATACGCATTGTATTGCATATTAATATGGTAGCCAGACTAGCTAAGTGTCACTATGTATTTATCCTGAGCGAAACTTACCTTGAAGTTTTGTATCCCTCTGGCTTATTAGCTATGCATATTAGGATGCGAACCAAGAAATTTTTAATTCGGTTGTTTAAAAAAAAAAATAGTCAGTGGCTAAAAGAAAAGCTGGCAAATGTTGCTTGCATACTGTAAACTGAAATGTTTTTGAAATGTGTAAATGTTGCTTGATAAATTGTACGATGGAGAATTGACCTACTTCCTGATTTAGCTTTGCTCTTCCTGTTCATAATACAACATATGAAATATTTACCCTGTCTGAAACATGTATTTTCCTTGAGTTCACTAGTATTTTTTGTGTGTTTTGTGGGTGGGGCTGATTGCACAGGAACTTCTAGATTGATTTGAACGGAGAAACTTTGCTGGCAAAGTTGACTTGCTGGACCCAATGCAACTTTTCTGCTGACTTAGGTAGGAATTCAGCTGCACCAGATGCATTTGTCTTTTATCGTTGGCTTGCCATCAATACACTTACCCAATTGAATTATTTTCCACCGTATTCCCTCGGTCTTTAATTAAACAATGGACACAGTCTGTTTCTTTACCTTTAAACAATTTCCTGTGGTGCTTATAGACCTTGGGGCAAGCCTTTTGTAGATAAGAAATAAAATTGTGTCACTCAGGAAGTTTCATTATGTACAAAATTCCTTCTTTTGTGTCCAACGTGGTCCTTTGTCTTTTCTGTAGTGTTGCATGTAATTTTGTTGTGTACAACACACGGTGAAAAAAATTGAAGATTAAACATGAATCTTTCTTGCAAAGAGGTCTTATGTGGAGGTACAAATAAACAGGGCAACAGACTTATCAGTCTAGAGTAAAATGGAGGAACTGGATGTTCGTCGTTATTGAAGTAGCAAGGATGGTGAGGAGACGCTGGGATCCCAGAATGCACTTATTCAATAAGTGCCTGGGAATTTGAAAGACATCCTCAACAGCAATACAAAAATATATGCACTCTACAGGAAGAAATCCCCTAGATTTTAAGCAGATACAACTTTGAACAGTTCTCAAAAGAAATCTTGCTAGTCTGCCACGTTACTGGGAATTGTAAAGTGTATTTTATTTTAACTTATGCATAGTATTTTAATTAATTGCAGTTTTAATTACTCTTCTAGGAAGGATAAAGATCTCATTACCACATTGACATTTGGACTGCCACGGTGGCTGTGCAATGCAGAATGATGATGATGATGATGAGGATGATGATGATTTTCACAATGGTCATGGGTCAGTCACTTACATTTTGCACTTCTCTTCCTCATCAAAATGCAAAAAAGCAGAATGCGACATGTCACTGCAGCTTATGAGCTGGCTTCATGAAAAGAACTTCAACAACAGGCGAGTGTGGCATCCTCCTTGCCATGTCCACCTGACCCTCCTGTCCCCTCCCTAGCATAGTCCGAACAAGCCACGCCCAGCACGTATGTCTCTTGCCTAGGGGTGGCCAATCGTATCCGCAAAGGGCCAGTGTGTTTGCAGGTTGTTGGGGTAACCTGTAGGTCAGTTGTCCAAACCCAGGTGTGAGGACTCTTCAGCCAATCAGTCCTCTAATCAGTCACCTAATTAGAGAGTTTCAGCGAAAACCTGCACACACACACCGGCTCTTTGCAGATAAGATTGGCCACCCCTGCTCCTGCCTCTCATTCCTAACCCTCATGTGTTAATCACTCCCAGCTGCCTCTAGTTAGCTCCCTCATTAGTGTCGTATATACGTGCTTTCCAGTCCTGTGTTCCTTAGTCCAGTCCTTGACGTTGAACCCTTGTGTTGCCTGTTCCCTTCCTTGCTCCTCCTGTTTTAACCCCTTGTGATCTGGCTTATTTTCCACTTAGGTTCTGTGAGTGTAATAATACCTTATTTGTTTTGCGACCATGCCTGCCTTCGAATTCCTTGTTCCGCCTGACACAGCGAGCAGATATTAACATGTTCTAACTAGTTGTTTGCTATAACTCATGCACTTCAGATGCATGTACATTATCTTCCCATTAATCTCCAGGCGTCACATTTCTGGCGCGTTTCGGAAATTCAGTCGAGCATCTCCTGAATAATGCACAGTAGCATTTTTTTTTTTATTGATACATTTACAATTGTTAGTTGCTCTAGATAAGAGAAAGACACCTAATGAATCTGGTTTATTTATGTCGTTTTGCTTGCGCTGATCGGAGTTCTGTCTCGCGAAACCTTGTGCACAGACAATGTTGAGCTTCAAAGGAAGCTGGGGGGGACGTGATGTTGAAGGCCTGTAATCACTCAGGAGAGTGGGAGTGCCACTCTATTATCAAAGATAGCAAGCAGAGCTGCCAAAAGCCAGTCCAGGATTACAGCAGGACACGTGTCTGTCATTGTTATTGTCTGTTCTGTGTCCTTCTGCATTGTATTTACTGAGGTTCCTTAAAATGTTTTTATTAAAAAAATAACCATTTAAGCTACACCTTATTGATTCATTGTTGAATAGTATGAAGCTTTTACAAGTCTTTACAGTATGCCTAGAATGAAAATTATTATTAGTTGCATTTCATTTAAGTATGCGTGTGGGGTTGAGGTTAGGGGCTGGATCAGAAGGTTTCCAATTAAGTTCTGGGGGGTGTGGCTGTTGTACCATTGAGTGAGGTATTTAACCTGCAAAGTGGGTAAAGTGGAAAATTGTAAGCTGGTTTTGCATAAAAGTATTAGGTATATAGATATAATTAAAAGATATAATTAAGAATACCTGAGGGCATGCAAGTGGAGGTTCAACCAGACAAGTTATAATGAAAGACTTTTAGTGTTTAGTCTCTGATAAACCTCAATATGTGCAGTAATTTAGTTTTTTATTGGGTGGAAATGTTCCCTGACCAGGATAGGCAGTCATTGGAAGGATGGATGGAAGGAAAATTCAGTATTTCTTTTGTGATTTTCAGTTTGAAGTCTAAGCAAATAAGTGTGACAGGTTATGATTATAACAACTAATCATGCGATAGCAGGATGCACTACACACAGATGCCTGCCTTCATAGCTTTAGCTTTATAGAATTAAGGTAGCATATTAGGGATGATTATAAGGAAAAGTCTCCACTGTTGTCTTGAAAGACCTCTCATATATTTTTAGTTACCACCACACAGTAGAAAAAAAATCACCCAACAATACACATGCATACAATCAAGTGAGACATGGGATGTCAAAAACTCACTGGTGTGTATCTTCCTTGAAGGCCTCCAGAGTCCTCCTCCCAAAGTCCACGGTAATAACATATTTCCAAAATCTGACATTTAATCCATGCAAACAAATCACTGCAGGGGCCCATCTGCCCCGAATGTGCTGCGTTTATTCAGCGCAGGAGAGGGAGGTAAGGTGGAGGAGTAATCAGAAGTAATAGATCACTCTTAAATCGAAATGCAGCATTGGGGAATACGCTTATTTGCACTGTAATAACCAATTTTTACTATCGCAACTTACCTCCTCCATGGGAGCAGATCTGTAACGCCATATTGTATTTGGAATTCAAGTCTACTGTGGAGCTAAATATTTAAGGATCGCGATTCCGGCTTTGGGCCCAGCTGATGCTCCCAGGAAAGCTGAGTTTCACTCAAACGGAAAACAACATGTCCGCTAATGAGTATTTTTATTTTTTTTATCATAATACTGAATCTTTTGGCTAAGAAGCTGTAATAAATTGTTATATTGCAATATAGAGTCTTGACACCTAAACAGTAAAAAAAAAAAATGTAATAGAAAAGATGATTCTTTTCAAAAGCGCTGCTTATGTAGAATGGATATTCATTACGTTTTTATAAGCGTTTGCGGTTTGTCCAAAATACGGATAAAGAATTGACTAGACTGTGTGAGATAGTGACAGGGATTGTTATAAATGGCAAGTCTTTTGAAATAAATGTTTAGACCGGGCTTGACAAACACCCACAAGAAATGCTTTGGGTCTACAAGTATTTTGACAGGACAAAGTCTTCCAGAAGGTTCCATACCTGGTAAATATTAGTTTCCGTGGGAGATGAAAGTTTGGCCTGTTGTTCCCCCGGCATGGAAAGTAAAGACGGTTCATTCTAATTTTAGCGTAATGACAAAATTAAAAACAAGATTGAATATCAATGAAACCATATGCAAATGATTGTATTAGATTTGCAGAAATGTATGTGTCATAAATTCAGTAGACAATGGCTAGTTTTCAGGATTACAAAACACACACTTTTGTTTGCAAACTGTAGGTCTGCTGTTATGTGTTTGGGTTATAGGTCATAAATATGCAATTTTATATAACTTTAAGTATAAAACATCCTATGTGTAGCTTTCTTTTCAACATGGTGAGTTAGATAAAATATTAGTATGATCACTTCGTTACTAATGTTCTTTTGACAAAGTCGGCAGTGAATGTTTTACAAATTGCTTGTAATACTCAAAAATATTTCGTTTACATTCATGTTTGGAGTCAAAGCCGGATGCTGTTATCGAAGGCACGTACATAAAAGAGAATCTCCTTCGCAACTTCGTCAGTCAGATGGAAATCAGGAGTACATGATGACCTGTCTGTGTTTGGTCAGTGCCGACTCGATATCACAAATCACAGGGACAGACACCAGCTCTGTTAGCAGATGCTCACTGGGATTATGTTGAATAAACAATGCGACTCAAGCCCTTACACAGCTGCTTTGACTTAGCATTCCTGGTCAGAGAAGCTGCAAGGGATAAATAAAGCCATCAAAGACAGGCTAAGAGCAAAAATAGCTTTGTCAAAGATTATCCAAGTTTACATTAAATGCTGTCTTCAAAACACATATGATGTACAAATAAAACACAAAACTCTTTCTCACAGCAGAACCTTCCTTGACCGAACATGATCTTAACAGGCGGCCACCAAATGTTCCTCAAGCTTTGATGACTGTTAGCCAACTGCAAGATATAATTGCTTCTACGCTCTTGGTAATGGGGATGAGGATCACTACCCCCTCAGTCCAGCTGTTACTTAATGCCAGCTTTGCTACCACATAGTGTTGATTATGAATAGAGACAGAAAGACCAAAAATGGACTGTACTGTCAGGCACTCGAGAAGGCACCACAGGAGACGACCCGGGTCCTCGTGCTTGTTCTTTGTTTCGAGGCAAATGAGACTGAGCCGTTCTGACAGGTGAGGGACGGGGGCCACCTCCCGAATCATACCCTAGGCTTTGGATCAAGGCCGCTGCTTCAGTCTCTTAAATTGACCCGTGGGAGTCTTGATGAGGAGAATGATGTATTTAGGCAGCCTGCTCATTATTTGCCATTTTTAGCAGTCTTAGATTTCTGATGTCGGTGATAGACTCGGGCTTTTGAACGTGGATATTTATGATGCATGTTAAAGAATGTCTAGAAAATATGTGGGAAACTGTATCACGCTTTGTAACATCAGCAGAGAGCACCGACAATCGATCATGACAAGACTCTAGCAAATGCATAAATGCACAAAAAATGAATGAAATCGTTTGTGTATGTATATCCATTTTTGGTCTTTCTGTCTCTATTCATTTCATTTTTGAAAGAAGTCTGTACAAATAATGATTCAATAATCAATAAAAAAAATCTATATAAAATGTGATTTTTTAATAATATATATAAAAAAATATAATTACTTTGTAATGTGTTTTTTTTCCACATCAGAAATGGCTTTTATATCAGTAAAGCAGATTAACTTTCCCACAGATTGTCACGCGTATCATTAAATCACTTATTTAAGGCAATCTCCAACGAAACCGCTATCTTGTTTGTGGATCTCTGTGGAGTCCAGGAGTTAATTCCATTGCAGTGTGTGACACCAAGCTCTGCTGATGGTGTTTAGATACAAACTCATCTGTCTAACAAAACAGCCAGGAACTGAAGTACATCGTCTCTTCCTGTGCATCTTTTTTTGCCTACATAAACATTGGACTTTTAAAAAATTCAATTAGATGTTGTAGGATGTAATGCAGTACATTTTAAGACAGTTTTAACTGCACTACCTCCCTTTATGAATCTACATGTATGAAGCTGTTTTAAAGGTTGTCATTGTATAAAACATGCTTACTTGTACCAAATTCTCAGAATATTATTTTTAAATGCTGTTCATTTTTTACTCGCAAGAAAAAAATCTGCGTACTGCAGTGGAGTGTGTTGTATTGCAAATCTCATATCTGTTGCCATTTACTATTCATTTATGTTTATCAACAATTCTTTTTAATAACATATAATGCTACTATTGATTTTCCTCATATTTTTAGAATAAATGTCAATTATTTAAAACAAGAAGGATTATAATTTCAGATTTGAATGAACCACCTGTACATTTCCTGTGAACAAATACAACCAGAGATGAGAAATGTTTGGTATTCAGGGTCTCTTCTGTCTTATTCTCTGTACTTCCTGGAATAAGTTCATTGTAACCCTCTATTGCATAAGTGGGATGGATGGATGGATGGATGGATGATGCTGAGAAATGCACAATAAATGCTACTGAAAATCTCATCTATTTCTGCAAAATGGTATTTAACAGGAAGCTCTCCGCAGTGGTGCCATGCTAGACGCTCAACCTTCCACACAGCCTCCTCACACCATGCTTAAACGGAAGCCCCCCCCCTCCCCTCTCCACGTGCCAACCGTTCAGCTACGCCTGTCTCCGAGTTCCGTAAACTCCATAACGCCACAGATGTGATGTAGTGGGGAACCGTTTAACCTCGGGCAGATCGCTCTTCTACTCCGACGGCCGGAGTTAAATGAATGTGACCTTGGCATCCACCCTGCAGCACTCGTGTAAAATAAATGACCGGCCTGCCACATCTGAGGTCCTGGATATTTGATGTGACCGCAGGGTTAGAGAGATTGGCACTGCTGTCCTAAGGCCGAGGGTCACTCGGGGCCACATCTCAAACAGGCCAGATGTTCCGGTTCTCACTCCATAACTACTTACTCTTACAATCTCTTTGCTTTCACCTTAATGGCCATGGAAGGGGATCTGGTCAAGGATCCAGCTGAATGAACAAGATGTTAATACTGTTTGATTAAGGAGACTAGGACACTTCAAACCGCACTAATTACCGACTGATTGCAGGTGTGTCGGGGCATATTTATTCACTGTTTCGTGCCGAGCAAAGGAGTGTCTTATAAAGCGAAATGTTCCACTAAAAAACATGGCTGACATCATCCATTCAAGTCCATCCTGGTGAATGATCTAATCATCTTCTGATAATGTAAGTGCCGTGCATCATCTGCATGGGTATGCACATTTACTTGATCATGATTTGAGATTGCTTTTGGTGTTCCAAATCAGAGAATCGCATCAAAACATTCAGCAGGTTTTTTTGCCCTAATATGCTTACGTCACATCAGTGTGTGGCTGGTGTCCACAGCCGAATGATTCCTTACGCTCTGATTGAACGCTTTCGCTGGCTGATCCACCTCGTGCCCAAGGCAGCAGAGTTATTTCTAAACATCCTTCATGCGGCACCATGTCCACCAAATGGCTAATTGAATGGCCAGTTTTCTTCCTGTTTTCCTGTTTTGGAATTATTCTGTATAAATGATGCAGGATTGTATTACAACACACCCATGTAAAATGCCTGGAGGAAACTCTGTGGTAAACGTGTTATATAAAAATAAACTTTAAAAAATGGAATATTTGCCTTACCTAAAGGTAAAAAAGGTTTTTGTATGATTTATATCCTGTTAGTTAAACCTAATTCAGTGCCTTGTTTCATTTTCTCTTTTTATATATATATTCGAGGTCTGCAGTCATACAGCTCTTGCTCGTTTTGTATACAACTGAGTGTGTTTCTTTATAAATGTTTCTCATTAGAAACAAAACTAGAGAACGTGGTAATTCAATATAAGAATACAGGTGGTGTTTTTAATGTTTCCATGTTTATAAGATGATTATAATTTAATTACTAAGTAGCTCCATTGGTTATTCTCATTGAAAAAATATTACGTAGAATACAATGATTCTGGTGAGTAAACTCCAGCATTGTACTCTTCAGAGGGGTAAACTCAAGTGTTTCAACATGAATTGGCAGTAGGACAGAGGAATGCTGTACATCTTAGCCTTTGCCCTTCCTGAATTATGGGTAAAATGGGCTTATGGGTAAAATGCTGGAGTTGCACTTGAAGACGGGAAAAGCAAGGGTGACACTATGTAGCACGTAGAAATTAGACAAAGAGAAGAACAGACTTCCTGCACTGGAGGAGGTTGCAGCTCGGTAAGCCAGGTTCCGATGGACGTCAGTCTCGCACCCGTGAAATGAAAAGAGGTTCCAAGCAATCGTCTCTTCACCAGGAGGACCTCACCCCTGGGCTGAGAGCATCTGCGTGCTCAATATGGCCTGGGCTGGAGGCAGAAGGCCTATGCCATCCTCCACCGAGTGCTTATTTTCCCTCGCCTTCTAGTCAGGCGCTAGGTAGGGCATGATTAGCCGTGGAATGGTAAATGCCACCATGTTGGTGGAGCCCAGAGGACAAGTCAAAACTATCCTTGGCATTTGCCAAGTATCGATTTGGGCTTGGCAGAAAACCCTGGCAATTAGCACTGACCTCATTTCAGCATGGAACGGGAACATTCCAGAATAACGCTCCTAAGCAATGCTATGTGCTCGGCTGTTATCGAAAACTTATCAATCAGGTGGAAAAGGCTGGCTTTGAGGTCAGGGGTCGGGCTTTTCCATCGATATGCTGATGTTTTATTAGATTTATTTAGGGACGCTGATAATTAAAAAGTCCTTTCAGACCGTGAAACACCAATGTTTCACTGAAAAGGTTATTAAACATTTAAATTAATGTAAGACGTTCAGTTTTTGCATGAATATTTTCCACATAACAAATACAGTACTAATTATTCTTTTTATGTTTTAATTAAAAGTTAAGAATAAGTAATATTTTAATGTAAGCCATGATTAGTGCTGATTTCCCCAGCAGAGATAAGCTGAGGTGCTATTTCTCTTGCACACTAGTGCCCCTGTGTGACGGGTTGTAGAATGGGTTTCTAGCACCAACGCCAGAAAGATCCAAGAGGTTTCAAAGAGGTGAGACCAGTGCGTGTTACTCTGTAGGAAGGGCACACTTAGTTTGGCACGCTCGGTGCGTCACAAGCTTGTCCGAAACACTCGTACTGTTGGTAGCGTTGTATGGAGGGAAATTCCTTCGACTCTGCAAGAAGATATTTACGTGCCTCTAGGTGGAAGCAAGAGAAGAGGATGATATATTTAAATTTCATCTTCTGATGCCTTCACCAAGATCCTACTGCCCATACATGCTTGTAAACAGTCTTCTGAATACCTGTACCTTCCAAGAGACTGGTGACTTCTTCCTGTTTGTTGTAATCATCACCCCTTAGGGAATGCATGCATTCATTTTTTGTTAGAAGGTAAATGGCTAGATGTTCTCTCTCTCTCTCAGAAATTGATTGATGGAGCATCTCTCCCATCAGGCAGCAGGTGTCTTTGCAGGACAGTGTAAAACACAAGGAGAATCCCATAAGGCCTTGACTGTTTTAGCATAGGAGACAGTCTGTCTCTTGCTTTGATTGCTGCGGTTGATTTCTCTCTCTCTCTCTCTCTCTCTCTCTCTCTCTCTCTCTCTCTCTCTCTCTCTCTCTCCTGTTCCAAGTCCTTTCCCGGCAAAGAAAGTATAGGATGATGATGTTCGCAGCCTCCGGAAGCATCTGTAAAGGACGATGGGGTGGCCATTTTCTGTTTGATCAAAGCGAATCGTGCTAAACTGCTCGAGAGGTGAAGCCATGACATGAAGCTGTGCAGAGCATTCTGAGGCTGATTAAAGCTGGAGAACTGGATGAGATTGCTGCAGAGTCCTTTGGTGACAGTTACACGGGGTGCAAATGAGAGGCGGAGACAAACAAGAGTGGGCGTGACCTCTTCTATCGAGTGACATTTTGGGCGTGGGAGTGGTGCGTGGGAGTGTTGCGTGGCAGCCTGCGGGTCTAGTGTCGACTGCCCCTTGGTGCTAGTGGGGATTGGGGTAAATGAGTAATAAGACAGCTGTCGATAGCATGGGGGCCATCCAAATAGCAGAGAACTGAAGAGTACCAGCGGCTCTGTGGCTAAAGGCACACAGCTGGCCATTGGCAGGACGTAAGGGCCAGTTGTGAGGGTGCCAATCTCACTCGGGTGGCTCTGCTAAAATTAGCTGAATGGTGGAGGTGTTCCGGAACTGAAAAACAAAACAGCAATTAGCATGTGACTTGCAGGAGAAAAAAAAAGTTCTGCTATCTATGGGCAGATGAAAGGACCCGAAACTGATTAACACCGCTGAACTGGATAAATTAATGGGCTCTCGCTTGTTTGTAAATGAGGGATTTTCTTTTTTTTTACCCCGTCTCTGAGTTGAGTCACTAAATGTCACCATTAATGAGTCTGCAGTGGTGAGGGCTCCTCATTAGTCTTTATCTCTAATGGGAAGAATGCTTTTCATTCCAACAATGTGCTATTTTCCTCCCAGCCTAAAATCACCTGTGTTTGCCCCTGACAAATCGAGAGGTTGGGGACACATGGCCACAATTCCACTTCTGAACTCGAAACAATTCCCATAAACCCCTCTGTATTAACACGTTCAAATAATTCTTTTTTTCTGAATGGTCTGTTCTTTGGATACCGCAGTAGCTGATTGGGTAGCACTACATTCTCACACATTCAGCACTGTGGCTTGGGTCCTCGCCCCCAAATCAGTCTGTGGAGGTCACATGTTTGTGTGGGTTTCCTCTAGGTACCACAGTTTCCCCCCACTGGCCTGGAACATGTAGCAGGCTGAACTAAATCTCTAAATGTGTGACTGTATGTGTGAGTGCTGCATGAGGTCGCATGCATGAGTGTGACATCCCACTCTGGGTGTCCCTCACCTTCCTGAGACAGACACCAAGCTCACTATAACAATGCATGGAAGATAGATGTCCCATCCTTCCATCAATCAATCAATTTATCCATCCATTTTCTATAACCATTTATCCTATTCACCTGTCACAGGGGGTTTACAGGCGCAACCCAGTAGGGGGCACCAACCCTTGAGGGCACCTTCACACACACAATTCGATGACCTCAATTAACCTCAGCATGTTTTAGGACTATGGGGGAAACCAGAGAACCTAGAGGAAGCCCCAGGACGACATGAACACACACAAACTCCACACACATGGAGCCAACAACCCTGGAGACGCCAATCCTGGTCCCAGAGGTATGAAGCAACAATGGTTACAACTGCATCGCCATGCTGCCAGGCGGAGCAAAGGATGGGGTGTCTTTTACAAATAGCACACATGACATTGAGAGCCCTTGGTGTCAGCAGCTAGAGCAATCAGAGGCAGGCATTAACGGAAACCACCATGGTGTTTATTTAATAATAATTATTATTATTATGATTATTGATTTTATTATTATTTATCATGGAAGGTGTAAACTAACCCATAAAAGACTACAAATGTGGTTCATCAATTGCATAGCGAGGCTTTCCTCGTTAACGGCGCTATTTAAAATCTCCATTTTCCCAAGGAGTATCAGCGAGGGTGCAGGGCGGGCAGGTCGGAAGCGGCAGCGAGTACGCTCTGATGCCGGGGTGGGGGGGGGGGCAGAGCGAGCCCTGGCGCACAGCTGAGCACGTTAATGAGATCTGGGGAGGGAGAGTCCGGGATGACAGTTCGCACTGGCAGAGCCCCAGACTCCGCCGCTGAGCTAATGCAGCGGGCCGCCGGCCAAAAGCCTGCTAGCGCTTTGCTCACACGTGTTTCAGAGCGCCGCCGCCTTGTTTCAGGCCAGCCCCTGCCGCCCCCTCCCTGTAGTTTGTTCCAGCTCTCTGTCACTGGGGAAGGAAAGAGATGACCTCCATTGACTAATAGAGATTTGCGGTGGAGATGATCCCTTAAAAGAAGTTGCGCATATGAGTTTGACGGCACCAATACCTCATTTGAGGCGGGGCCTCAGTGCCCCCACCTCCGTGGTTTGCCCTGTCGCTGGGGAGGGAAGTAGACGTGACCTTTACCGACCAATAGGGAGTTGTGGTTGAGGTAATCGCTTAAAAACATCGCCCATATCTCGTCCCCCGAAGAAGCTGGGGTTACCACATGGTAACATGGGTCGGGGGGGGGGGGGGGCAATAGGGGAGTACAGTGAGAATCCCCTTAGCAGCAGAAATCCGTATTTCGCCAGTCATGTCACGCGGGGAGAAACCGCCCTGACTTGAGAAACGTTCCTCCAGGGCCGAGCGCCAGCACCTCCATTACTCAGCGAAGATGAAGATGGATGTTGTGTTGGTTAACAGCAGCCCACCTACTTTCCGCACTCGGTGGCGACGAGCTCTGGGGACCCGCGTGTGCTTCTCCCGGCGGCCCGCTGACGTTCCGGGATCGCTTTCAAAGCTGGCCGTGCGTGGTGCACCCAGAACGCGCATTAGCCGTGACGTCATTGCCATGCGAGACTCCATCAATCAGCCAGACCTGCTCTCCTCCACAATGGCCGCCCATCAACAGGAATGGGGCTAGAGATTTTGGGCCCTATGAAAGCATATTATATTAGACCCCAACCCAGAACAATCTAATCATGTTCCAAAATTTTTTATACCCGCTAGCTCTCCGGGGCCCTTGGAAATGTCATAACTTTCCCCCTTTTACGACTCCCTTCCCCCTATCCATCACCGAAAAATGGTATAATAATAACAGCTTACCGGCCTAGAAACAGCCTCCCCGTCGCAGAAATATGAATCGATAGGCTGGATCCACACTTTGATCCTTTGGTTTATTATGGTGAGTGTTTCCTAAGTTCTTTGGGACAGCTACTCCAAAGGGTCGTCCAGGTATGCCACCTTCCAAGCAAAAGTGAATTAAAAGATGAATTTCTCCAGGAGGTCACTGGCTGTCTGATGGCAGGCATACTGTCACTATTTCACTGGCGATTAGGCCTGCGGAGACCCCCAAGCCAGGTGTCCTAAGCATGTTACGGTCCCTTTTTTAATGAAAAAGGTTAATAAACATTCATTTTTCATAAAGCCACATCACTGGCATATTTTATCAATATGCAGGCTCCCTCGTCATTAGTCGGCAATCATGCTCATTTTTTCATGATCAGTCAAGGCCGCACTTAATATTGTATGCAAATTCCCAGAATGCATCACAACGGTTTTGTTTGCTTGAAGTCTCCAACTGTCTCTGGTCTTTCTGCGGTACCTATTATACTGTCTCTGTTCCTGCTTTTAGTACTAGAGGCATCAGTGGAAGGTGTAGATGTTAGTGCCATTCAGAAGATCGTTTCCACTTCCAGAATCTGTCTCCGCAGAAGTCGTGAACATCTCTGTTGTCCAAACTGTGGAGGAGCTAAACAATGTAGAGATCCTGAATTCAACAGTTATAGAAAATTGTTTAT
This sequence comes from Cyphomyrus plagiostoma, assembly GCA_019775915.2. Classification (NCBI taxonomy): domain Eukaryota; kingdom Metazoa; phylum Chordata; class Actinopteri; order Osteoglossiformes; family Mormyridae; genus Cyphomyrus; species Cyphomyrus plagiostoma. The sequence continues at coordinate 7,869,571 of JABFEA020000054.1, forward strand.
GTATAAATATGTAAAAAGTAATACCATCCTCAAGATGCAAAAACAGGGAAACCCTTTAAGATATTAGTTGATGTGTATTTTGTATTTTAGGGTCTATTACAGAGGATCCAGTGGAATCATTTTCAGCCTAAAATAACAGCCTGCAAGCATTCATTGTAATAATGACAGAATTGATAACACTTCATGTCTAATTATTCTGCAGCACAATAAAAGAATGAGCTAATATAAACAATATCAAACACTGAAGTAGTTTCATTTCCATGAGCCAATTAATAAATACAGCACTGTAACTAAATTTTAATCTTGTCGACGCTGCCTTCCACACGTGAAGGATTAACTTTGGTCATTATGTCTCCCTTTTGTCTCGTCAATTTTGTGTCCTGAGGATTAAAAAGGTTAGATAGCGATCAGAGAAAACTACTATGAGATGCATTTAGAGCCTTTGTAAGTCATGGAAACCGTAGAGAACAGTTGCCACTGGAAGGCCATAATCAGCTCTGCTGTCACACCTTGCTGTGGATGCCTGTTAATCATACATTGATCGCTATTTAGCTGAAGAAACCAGCAAAACATTCATCACTGAGTGATTATCCAAACGTGTATTGGGAGAAGATGAGGGTCATTGGGGCAAGTTGACAAAACCAACAAGAACTCTCCGCTGGCTTGGCCGTGATCTACTCAACACGATCTGGAAGTTTGTGTCGGATGGTTCCTGGAAGTGTTTGGTAATAGATGAGGGCCTGGGTCACAGAGCACCTGCTTTTCAGATAACCTACTTTTAATCAAAATTGTATTCAATCAAAAAATGAGCACAAAATCTACAGCCTAAGAGCAGGACATAGATAGTCCTAAAAGCAATGCTTCACTATTGATTAGAATTAAAAAGATTACTGTGTAAAAGAACGGAAGTTCTTATTTTTTATTTCAATAACCACAAAATATAATACATTTTATTCTCAATTCTTTGCATGATAATGTTACATGACAAGAATACTACTTGTCCTTTTTTAAAAAATTAGGTAGCACTTTATTTGAGGGGGCAAAAATAATGCACGTATTCTGTGGAGTTACTGTATTTGTTCATTTATACTTCTGTAATAACTGAGTTACAAAGTTACTTGTGTCGCCTCAGGTAAAGTGCTAGCAAAAATCATGTTATATAACTGAGGACAAGCTTAAATAACTGAACTGTGATGGAGAGCTGAATGAAAACCAAAGAGTAGGCATGGTGCACAATTGGAAGGCTAACAAACTGATCAGTGGCGTCACAGTACTGTACTGGGATTCACCAGCTACAAGGCAATCTCCGTTGACACGGAGACTTCTGGGTGATGCAATCGCAATGCAAGGAGTGGCCTTAAAAATAGAAGTATATTAACATAAATTAATTACCATAATCTTGTGTGAATTATACCATAAGAGCTTAGACGTATGTTGTGATTTATTCTAGTCCCTGAGGACCTGTGTCACAACTGGTTTGCTAAGCTGTCTGGTAGCACTTTTCACATAATTTACTTTGTATTTTAAGTCTTTAACAATCTCATAGTAATTAATAAACATGTATAGGAAAGGTCAGGACTCACCAATTAACAGCCCGCATTGTCTTGCCCGATTTATAATAACATTAGCATGCAAAATCCAGCAGCCCGGCCAAGATAAATGGTTAGAAGATAGATGAATGGATGGATTATCATGCAAAATACTGAATGCATGCAAAATATAGTAAACAAACCAAAATAAGAGGAAATTTGGCCATTTGATACTGAAAAGGTATTTCTCATTGTGTACTATGTGTGATTTGGACACATTCTGGGGAAGTTTGGAAACAATTAATAGGAATTGGCATTTCACTGAGTATTTGCTCAGTGGAATCTGCCAATGAATGTCAGAGGATCGCTGTATGTGAATTTTAAAGTTTTATCTTTGCATCCACTCTTCAGTGCAGCTTCCAAACACTTATCCGGCACAGTTGAGCCGATACCATTTCGTGGAAATTAAATTGAGCCAGGAGTCCTTGCATATAGGCCTTGATCTCTGTATGTGTATTCTGGAGTTCTAGTCATTTACTCTCTATTGGATCTTTTGGCAATTTGTTTGATAATTACCTCCAATTTTTATCTCATTGGAGATTTATGATGATCTCATTGTAAGGCCACAATAGAGCTGGAGGGGATAATCAGACAATGGTTTTTGCAGGAAAAAACGCTTATGCACAGCTCTTGTTAATCTCCGTGCACAGTTTCCTAAATTTAAACCAGGTGGCTCTGAAAACAAACTCTTTATTGCAGGTCAGTCCAAAGATACTCGAGCGTGATGATTTCAGCTGTTTGTCGCTCGCTGGCTTATTGTGTTTGCGATTAATTTTGCTACGCTGCTGTGGGCTGTCGCAGTCTGAGATTATTGACATTTTCATGTAGGCACCGGCAGTGGGAACAAAAACCTGAGAGGTGCTTCTTCTGAGTGGGTCCTGGGCAACTCGGGGACATTATACCTTTACTGCATTGCCTGGAGAAGGAATCGGGCAGCGCCAGGGGCCTAGCTATATTACATGTGGCTGCACCTCTGCGCGGACTATCCACAGAGCCAAGCTTATAGGGTTAGGCGGGGGGAAAAGGACAGAAGCGTTCACACTTTCTCCCCAGTGGGACTGTGCAAGCGAGTCACAGCAACTGGAGGAAATAGCGTTGCAATGTATTATATGCTGACGGATATAAAACTTAAACAAAAGTTGGATTGCACTGAAAAACAGAACCGTATCCGACGACGCTGTATTTAGTGGATATGCAATGTATGGAGATTTGTCCTTAGATAAGGAAATAGGATTCTGAAAGAAAAAATAGAAAATAACATTATAAATAGTTTCAGAAATGTCGCATTTTGGGATCGATGTTTTTTTAGATAGGTGAAGTTTTTAAAAATGTCAGGACTACCTCAATAGTGGCTGAGAGGCCTCAGACTCCAGAGGTTTGATGGAGGAAATGGACATTTAGGGACGGCAAAGGAATTTCGAAGAATCTATGAGAGACTTCATGGCTGATTTCTGTTAGAAGGCTACCGGTAAGAGCCGCCGTGAATTTGATTGATCGTCTTGAAACGGAATGGCAGCCTGCACACAATACATCAAGGATGAAACTGTGAAGCATATTATTATTATATGCAAGATCAAAACATATCAGCAAAGTTGGGAAAAACAAGACTCATTACAAAGTTTAATACAAAATCTGTTTTCAGTGGTCTTTTTAAAATTATTATCTAAATAGAAAACATTTCTTTTGGCTTATAGTCTGTCAGAAAACTGCAGGTTTAGAATGAATGTGACCTGGGAAGCTGCCTCAGCCAAGACTGTTTTCAAACAGGTTCAGACCAAGCTGAGAATCACACAAACCATAAACATGAAGGATTTTTATAATCCCAGGCACATCATGGAACTTTGAAATATGATGCACTATTCTCCACATATAACAATATTTCAACTTGATGTCTCTTATTACTCAGTAGTTGTCTTCGTGTGAATAAGTAATAAAATTAATTTTTAAAGGTATTCTCTGTTATAGCCGGTGGTTTCTTTAGCTCTTCCTGTCTCCAGTCCATCCATTTGCTTTAGATTTCAGTCGCCAGCAGAAGACCAATCTGCTTTTTATATTTCCCTGGTGTCTACAGTCACTCCGTCTCCTCCTTCACCCTGTTCCATTGAAAAAGGACAATGCTTCCCCAAAAAATGATTCTGTTCCCTTTCCCGGCCCAGATCTCCTGGTTCTGTCCACCTTTTTAACCAGACAGTTTCACAGTATATCTACAGACCCAAGTATCCATTATTATTGCACTTACAAGAAGGGCTGGAGATAGCGATTTAAAGAGTAAAATGAAATAATTTGAAACTACCTGTTTGATGCTCTTACCGTTACCGTGGTGATTCTGCCTTTAATAAAGCAGTGCTTCCCTCTCTATCATGAAGTTTAACTTAATTCCAGGTTGTTTCAGCCATTTTATTTTTCTCTTTGCTCCCAAAAGAGTTTAGTTAACACCACATAAGCATGTGATCAGATTTCTATCCCTGCTGGAAAGTACTTTCTCCGTGGGATAATTCCAAGCATTTTTAATAAAGAACTATTACTTATTAATATCTCTGCAGTAAGTGTACAATTCATTTGATTTATTTCTATACAGTGCCTTTTCACGTCACGAGGTCTATGGAGCACAAAATGTGGATTTGGAGAAATTTCACTGAACACGGTTTCACAGGGAAAAAAGCAAAAGGTCATTGGGTCAGCGGTAGAAAGCCTCCTGTCAAACGTGGAGCGGAATCAGGAGTGGAATCAGGAGCACCCACTGAGGTGTGGGGAAGAGTAATAATGAACGATGATCTTACACAAGCGAGAGGGTGCATGTTTTTGTTACAAAAAATGTAGAAATGGGTGCAGTGTGGGTCTACTGCCCTGTGGTCTGGCAGGCAGGAGCGTGCAGTATGCCTGAGCCCTGTGATGTCAGTACATCTCCACTATGGGCTGAGGTCACATGCAAACCTAGGAGATCCAATTCAACCGATGATCACCCCAGGCTCCTGGCCCTGGGGGAAAAGGAACTCAAAGGGGAAAAAAGCAGAGAACAGAAGCTCAGAACAGATCGAGAAACATGAGAAATTGTACATAAATTTACCAGGGGGCAGAATTTTGTGGATACTTCAAGATCTCCTGCCTGATCTAAATCCATGTCTTAATAGTAGATTTTTACAAGTATTATATTTAGGGTTCACATAATATTTATATAATATATTCTTTTCTGTGTCTTCAAGACAAATATCGCTGTATTCAATTACCTGGGCGTCACACTATTACAAAATCTGATGGATATTTTCATCAAAATCCATTTTTTATTAGAGACATTGTACTCAGAGATATAGCCTACATGGTGTTTTTTTTTCTCAAAACAATTTGCCATGAATACAGATGAATCTTGCCAGAGACGTGTTTTCGATGTTTGGACAAATTGTTGATCCTTATCACCAGTAAGAGTTCCTTCCAAGAACTGTAATCTTGATGCTTTCAATGCAAAACGTAATAGAGTGTTAAGTCGATGCATGTAGTTAAAAAAACGTAATGCAAGTAACCTCAAAGCTGTAATCTGCTGCCCACAGACAGGTCTTCTATCGGACGCATCCTTTGACTTTTACATGGTTCAAAGGAAATTTGTTTTCCATACATTCCCCAACCTACCATATACCTGTGAGCGAGCTGTAAAATGAAAAAATGAACGTTAATGTGTATTAAGAGCATGAACACTTGAGTGAATGAATGGGAGCTCCTTCCATTCCCAGATCTATAGGTGTTCACTCTCTGTGTTCTGTCTTGATGAACATCCATTTAAGGGCTAGTTTTTACTTCACGCAGACACGGCAAAGCGACAGCACGCCTGTCGACCATGATGTAATCGTCATCATAGTCTTGGATGTCATGTAGGGATCCCACTCAGGAGTAAGGAGTCAGAAAGAAGTCCAGCCAGAGGCCCATTCATATGATAACCTTTTTCTGCCCTCTGTGATCAGAATGATTAACACGGTTAACAGATTTGAATAATGATTGACAGAGAAAGTCTGGAGATACAGAGAATGACCCTTCAGGATTTTAAAGGGTTTTGGTCTGGTCTCGTTAGTTTTCATTTTAAAGATTTGAATCTATTTAGTTGTTACATTTTTTTAGATTTTATTAATTTTATTTCTAGGGCTGGTTGGAAAGTTGTAGGATTTTGTTAGCTCCTGCAAAGTGTGATTTAGAGCCATCAGCTATTTTTGTGGTTGAAGTGCATTGCTCGAGAAGGCCAAAAATAGACAAATCATTACTTTGGCCAAATAGTATTTAAAAACAGTAACGGGAAGTATTTGACTTTGGTTTTATATTATTTCAGTTGGTTTTAGAAGCAATATTCATCCTTCTCCTTCAGATGTAGTTTTTAAGTTTTTTTGATATTTTATTTCAGTTTATGTATGGAAATGATTTCGTCAACAATACTAACTCTGCCTTGTATGTCGTAATTACATTGTGCGTGAGCAGTTTTACTTCATTCATTCTAATAACGGCCACACCACACTTCATAAGCGTGACCCTACGGGCAGCTATACTCTACAGCTCCACCCCAGGCCTGGCATCAACGTACGTAGCTGGTTGGCGCATTGGCGCTAGAAGGACATTCAGAATCACGGCCGGTCCTGCACTGCGTTTCGCGCACTGTGACGCACCCGCTTTCACGTGAAGTAAACACCCGCCCCAACACTAGATGGCACCACCTGGATTAATACCATTATTTTTTTTTCATTGATCGACAAAATATCTCTATGCAAATTTTCGGTGTCTTCTACATGCATTATTAAAATTTCAACTTTTTTCACTGACTGGATCTCCTCCCCGAATCTGTGCAGTACATATTTGTGAACTGCTTGAACTGTTACTGATGCAGACAGTCTGTTGGTCATCTTGGGTCTTTCAGAGGACTGTGGCTGTCCTCTGGGTGACCTCGTCTCTGACTGGTGGCTTTCATCTCTCTGGAGAATGACCTGCAGTGTGCCAACTCTGAAAGGTGCCTTCCATTTCTACTAATGCTCAAACCAATTCAGAGGCTTTAAAATAGACTAACACCCATGTTGTGATCACTTCATTCAAACTCACCATGTGAACTTTTAAGTCGCATGATCACATTCAGGAGTTTTTAACTGAAAAGTTTGAAAAGTTCTAGTTTTAAAAAAAGTCTTCTCTGGTATAGGTCTGCTTCTAACGTCACAGCAGCCTCAATACAACAAAAATTCAGCTTCAATGAAAGATTCGCATTGCTTAATATTTTATTGCTGATGCGTCGTTTTTTTATTTCGTCGTGACAAGGAAACTAACATAAAAATGTAGCTAGGATGGAGCTAACCGCTATCAAATGGAAAATATTTGACAGAAACATGCTAGTAAACCCGAGAGTTTGGCTTCAGTTGTCATGCATGCGCCCACAATTACGCACAGGATGTGGAAGCTTGGCTGCTCTTCACAGTGCTGTCACACCGTAGAGAAACTAACCCGAAATCTAAACAAGCAAAGCAACTCTAGGTCACCAGGCACTTCCTCAAGCGTCCCCGTTTTCCTCCTTCCCACGTTCTTTTCTTCTTCTCTCCTGGCTGCATCTATCTCATCATACTTGCTAGTAAGAGCAGAGTGAGCTGTGCAAGGAGGGAAAAAATGGAAACCCAGAAACTTTGTCCATGACAACCAATTTTCATGGTGTCCTTCTGCCGTGCTGCACGGACACGGATATTTGGAACACAATTGTATTCTGAATTTTCAGTCAATCCTTTCCTTGAAGGACTGAACACAAATAGACTTCTTTTTTTGGGGGGGGGAGGGGGGGTGTATCACAGATTATACAGCACAGCTAGCTGCTGTGTTCAGGTATATTAAGGTCGGCAGACCATATGCGTGAAATACCGCTCATCTTCACGATCATAAGTTATACAAAGATTAGATTTGTTCAGGAGTATTTAGTTTATTTCACACTTACCATCACCATACCATACCTTACCATCACCATACCATACTATACTGTCACCATACTATATCACCATACCATACCATCGCCATACCATATCACCATACCCTACTATCGCCATACCATACCATACCATACTATTGCCATACCATCACCATACCATACCATACCATCACCGTACCATACTATGCCATACTATACCATACCATACCATCACTGGACCATACCATACCATACCATCACCATACCAACTTTATTTATAAAGCACTTTAATACAACCATACAGGCCCATAATATAAATACGATGATCACAATCCACCTCTCCGGGGGGGGTGTTAAGGAAGATCTTTGATCTCAACGTATAAGATTCTCTTCAGTTAGGGCAGTGAATATGTGATTGGGGGTGGGGTGGGGAGTACAGCTGGGGGGTAGAATAAAAGCAGAATGGAAAACAAGCAAGGGAATCCAGATGGATTATGGGGTTTTGGAGATTATCGTGACATTTGGGCTGTGGGAGCATGAGGGTGCTCTGAGTGAGAGCATGTGACTGACCCCACCTCAGGAAATCCAGAAAGATGAAAATCCATCCATTTTCTACACCTGCCTGTCATATGCAGGGTTACAGGGATCCGGAGCCTATTCCGGAAGCTATGGGAACAAGGCTGGGAAAAACATCAGAGCCAAGAGTTAACTCAAGTTCTCTTAATTACACAATCATTTACGGGACCCCAGATCCTTCACAGATTACTCTAGATTACTGTTACTCTAGTTGGAGTACAAAGTTAAGCAAACATCCATCCCCTGCCATTTATCAAGCGTTGCCTGATATCTTTTCCCAGCTTTTAGGATAAAAGTCAAGAAGCGACAAATAATGATCAGATTTCGGCTTCTCACCGGAGCTCTTTGCTCTGCATTTAAGACAACACCTCCAAATCAAATTCAGACTTATGTTATTGTTATTTTAATTTAATTTTTATACAGAACATTATTAACCCAATGTGGTGACGTTGCTTATTAGTACCCTGTAGGAATATGAGCATAGAAAAATTAAAGTGTTTCTCATAGCAAAAGAAGTTGTGTTTTAATTTTGATTTATATGGCTATTATATGTGCTTTGATAGCTTTAGTTCTGCATATCTTTTATTTATATACATATTACAGTGAAGACTTGGCCTAAACACACCACTTACATTACATTAGGCAACATAATGGCAATAATGTTGGCATGTAAACAAAGGAAAGAGAATCTGCTATTTTTCTATGCCACTCTGTCTGAGAGAGACAAAGTGTCGTAACATTTCATGCATTTGCAAGGCAACCTGTTGCCAAGGTTAATGTGCGGCTCACGCAGCTTCTGTGAAACCATCATCTCCAAGATAGTAGGAAATATGTGAAATATATTTTCCTGTGGCACGTTTGGTAGATTTAAAGAAGTGCTTCATGTTTCAACTTTTAATAATTAATTCAAACTTCAATGAATGAACCCTTCCATCTTTTATGATAATATGTTACTGGTTATTAAGAGGTGTCACCATGCAGAATAATTGCCTCAATTGTTTTATTCCATTGTTTTATGATATTCTGATGAATGGGCCTGCGTTCCGAGTAACTCTCCCAGACCGTCACAGCCCACAGTGGGGTAGAAACACCTACTGAAACAAGATGGCAGCCTGGACACATTGGTTTAATTCTGCTTCACATATCTGTGTTACATCTTGGTTTGCAGTTGCCAAAACTGCTGTGTTTCTGTGTGTGTGTGTGTGTGTGTGTGTGTGTGTAGTACACGTGTTCTTTCCATGTCCCTCAGGAAAATTAAAGAGCAAATTTCCAAAACTCAGTCAGCCCATGAAATACGTTTTTGTGAACATTTCTGTAGACTTAAGTGTTTCGTAAATGTAAGGGCATTTTTTCATTGGATTACATGAGGACTGAGTGAGTTTTAGTTCCCAGTACTGTAACATACGATGATAAGGCTGACTCTAGGTCAGTGGCGACCTCATCTTAAAAGCAGCAAAACATGAATTGATGAGTTCTGGCCCTCAGACACACTAGCTGTTCCCGTCCCTTTTGTCCTGAGATCTTTCTTTGTCTTTGTAGCATTATTCAAACTCTGGAACCCAAGAGCCATAAAATCTATCCCACAAGTCCAGGTTTGTATTTTGGGTCACCTCTAATCAAAAATGCAGCATTGGTTGCTGCCAAATAAACTGATAATGATGACTAGATTAGTAACAATGCCACACGAAGAAGGGCATGAGGAGATTAACACACAAACAGGACAACACAATCGTTGCTCCTGTAAAAATGATACCACACTCCTCCCATCCAGGCCTCCCGTGGCTGAGATGATTGATGGAAACAGTCAGATCTGTAGGTACTTAGGCTCTGTCAGGTGTTCGTGTTTAATTATTGAATGGGACTTGGAATCAGAACTCTCTACTCCACCCCAGCGTCATCTTCTAGGGGCGCTACTTGCAGAAATGAAAACGAAACCACTGGTGTATCATCACGGTATAAAATATAGATCAATCACTGGGGGGTGAAACAATTTAAAATATTAACAGCATTGACAGTTCTTATATGTCACGTCCCAGTAGGACGATTTTTTTGGAAAACACTGAACAATGAATTATTCACCACCATCTGTCAAAAGATAAATTTTGCTATTTGAGGGAAACTCGACTGAAAAAGCAAGCGTAAATCCGAGGACTGAGACACGCAGCTCAATTAATGCGCCGCTTCCGACGACTTTAAACTCCCGTTAAATCCGTGGCAAAATTGATTTCTGTCGGGTATCTCATGCCCCTCTGGAGTGAGTAGGAAAGCAATGTAAACATGGACTGATGAGAGCTGTGGCAGCTTCCCAGCTTTGTGCTGCAATTTACTATAAATCCTCTGATTTCCTCAGTTGCCTCCTAAGCCTCAGACTTCATCTGAAGCCTTTAACTGCCTCAGGTACCTCATACGCCTCAGATTTTCTCTGAAGCCTTCAACTGCCTCAACCTCTGACTTCCTCTGAAGCCTTTTTGGTCTCTGTTGCCTCTGAATTCTCTAACTTCCTCTGAAGCCTTTAGTTATCTCATAAGCCTCTGACTTCCTCTGAAGCCTTTTTGGTCTCTGTTGCCTCTAAATTCTCTGACTTCCTCTGAAGCCTTTAGTTACCTCATAAGCCTCTGACTTCCTCTGAAGCCTTTTTGGTCTCTGTTGCCTCTAAATTCTTTGACGTCCTTTGAAGCCTTTTTGGTCTCTGTTGCCTCTAAATTCTCTGACTTCCTCCGAAGCCTTTAGTTACCTCATAAGCCTCTGGCTTCCTCTGAAGCCTTTAGTTACCTCACACGCCTCTGACTTCCTCTGAAGCCTTTTTTGTCTCTGTTGCCTCTGAATTCTAAGTTTGAGGTGTTCGGATCACAAAGAAGGACATTTGTGAGACGCAGATCCAATGCTGGAGGAGTGGTTGAGGACATCTGTCAAGCAATGTGATGCTCTGGGGCTGCTTTGGTGATGGTAAAGTGGGAGGCTTGTACAGGGCCAAAGGGATCTGGAAGGAGGAAGGCTGTCACTCGCCATGCCAGACCCTGTGGACGGCGCTCAATTGGAATAAATTCCATCTTACAACAGGAAAATGACCCAAACACAGCTCACTGGATCTCAATTCTACTAAGCTGTTATGAGAACAGTTTGACTGAGTGGTACGTAAGAAGTGCCCATCAAGCCAGTCAAACTTGTGGGAGAAGCTTTACGAAGCACAGGGTGAAATCTCATCAGATTACTTCAACAAAATGACATCTAGAATGCCCACGGTCTACTAGGCTGTAATTGCTGAAAATGGAGGACTCTTTGACAAAAGCAAAGTTTGAAGAATACAATCATTATTTTAACTTCAAAATGATTATTTCTTACTTTGTCAATGACTATTTCCTATTTATTCAGCTATATTTCCTATTCAATGTTTTCATGGAAAGGTTTCTAAGTGACCCCAAACTTTTGAACGGTAGTGTGTATATGGTAACATATTGTAGCCAAAAAGGGCAGCAGAGATTGACACATGTGCTAATTGAGGTTTAAAGCTCGCAATCAGTCAGCATTACAATGTTCAGTATAAGCATTAAGGATGATTTCTACTGCATTATGAAGGTATCTGTAATGCATTACAGATGAGACCTTCATAGCCCATTCATAATGCATAATACACATGGATATAATGTGTTATGGCTTTTTATAAATGGTTATAGCTGTGTTTATGAATGCATTATAACGCATTATAAAGGTATAGATAATGCATTATGATGACTGCTTTTAAGTGTTACCTATGTTTTTTTCAGGCAGTCATCGGTGGGGGTGTGATGGCTTAGTGGTTCGCCCCACACCCACAGAATCACCCCCACAGACGTCCTGATCCCTCTCCCACTGTGTGTGTGTGTGTGTAGGTGAGGAAACCACGAGCTACATAATTATTACCTTGATGCCCCCAGTTACAGGTCTCCTATCGCACAGTGCAGGTCCGTCGTTTGGGCTCCAGCCTCATCGTATCCCTGCAGCCTAAATAAAACTATTCTTTAGATATTCAAGCAGCTTTCACTCTATGCAGATTGGGTTTGACTGCAGAGTGGCATCATCCTCGATAATGACAGCATGCAGTCCCGCATTCAGCTGAATTTGAAAGTCAGACGTGTATTAAATTAAAAACATGAAAAGTCCCTCTGCATGCAGGATATTGTTTTCATGCCTGTTATAATAAAAAGCCAAATATTTGCCTCCAGGGAAATGAAAGCTCTCTAGCTTTAATTGCTGCCCTGTTCGTTTCTTAAGAAAATAATAATAACAACAAAAATAAGTTACATTTCTCTGCCATTTGAAAGGAAATGGGTTTTCTGCACTAGAACAGGTCTAATTGTCAGCTTGACCACATCCTTCTGACTCAAAGTTTAGATGACGGGAGTTCACTGTCCTTAGAATCTCATTGTATTGTGCAGAATCCTGCTTTTCAGCCACCTGCAAAACTAGCAAGCCTTCCTCCCTCCTTTTAATTTCAGCCCTTTGAAATAACAGAGCGCGGAACTCTCCGGATGTCTTTGCATTTCCTGGGTTAGGCAGTTTCTTATTAATGCAACATGATTACAAGATTTGGGTCTGAATTGATGTTTTGAAGACTGGCAAGTTGTACATTTGATTATATTTATTATGTGCTGTGCGTTAATTAAAGGGATACTCTCAGGCGGTTAGATGAATTCGCTGTGAGCAAGCGAGGCTTGAAATACAACAAACATGCCAGTATATACCGAATCAAAAGTACTGCTCAGAAAAGTTTTATCAAACACTCCAGTGTAATAATATTCTTCCTGAGATTAATTCATATTTAACCAACATCTGGTTGGGGCTGGATTGATTTTTGATGAACAGCAGCTGATTTGGAATTCAATAGACAGATACATTCTTTTAAAATTAATCACATATTATAATAAAAATGTATTATATGAACATTTTTTTTTTTTAAGGAAATCCCATTTGTTAGGTGAAACAAGAGTTCAAATACAGGATAGGGCTTATTTTTCTTGCATTGTTTTTAAGACATTTCATGCATTTAATTGAGTGTGGAATGTGGAGAGAGACGTGGGTAACGCCCAGCTTGCAAATGGCACGACAAACGGAAGAGGGCCCTCACAGCGGCACATGGAAACCTCTCGGGGGTGCCTGTGGAGCTCCATCATGCCCGCACGCTATCTGCCTGCAAATCCAATCTCCCTGGAAGCGGGAGAGAGGGGAATGGAGGTGCATGGGTACCAATCAGCTCGCCAAGCGTGGATGCCAGCTCCACTTGCCCGTCTGGGAAATTATTAGCGCGGGCTAACCCTATCAAATAGAAGATGTTGGGGGGATTAGATTGGTAGTGGGCTTCATTAGAGTATCTAATTCCATCTCCAGATTCAGAGCTCACTTGGAACTGGCATATTTAATCTCCCAGGAAAGTAAAACTGTCGCCTTTTACATTGAATTCTGACTAACAGGCTAACAGGGCGCTATACCAACCACTGGGACAGGAAGTCTCCCGGAGGCTCAGACACAAACACACGTCTTCTCTGTGGCCCGGTAATTAACAGCCAGTGCGTAACCTCTGACCTCACCCATGTTAAGGGCAGTGGAACTGTCAACATTTAGGACGCCCGCTAAATCACAGAGATCCTGTCCTCAATAGCCCAAATGCTGGATGGCTTTAGAACACACTTTAATTAGATACATGAAACAACACGTTAGGAGACTTACTATCCAAATAATTAGCCCAATACTGAAACAGAGAGAGGACTGACGTGCTCAAATCGGAGGAGGGACTCTTTAGGATCAAGAATGATGGGCGTGGATGTAGTGATGACCCAAACTGAAAAGCACCTTCCTGTGTAGAATCCCGGGACCAGACAAGCGACATTTACTTTAATTATACACCATGTAGCAACGTTGACCCTCGCCCCCCCTAGCTGTACAGTAAATGACAACATGGCCACCAGTATCTGCTGACACATCACCGGGATGTGTAAACTACTGAAATTGTGGTGCAATCCAGCATCGGTGGCAACCATGACAAATGAAATAAAGCAGTTCATCTTCTCTTGTTTTGGTCATACAGCAAACAAGCAAACATTCCGGCTGTCTCCTGGGAGAGTAGGCATACGGCAGCTGAAGAGAGTCGCTTGAAGAGGGGGCCATTAAATGTCCTCATTACCATTAAGTGGCACTCCGTCACGAAAATGGAATGCTTCCCCATTCCAAGGATGTGGGTGCCATGTGTTCAGAGTTCAGACGTCAAATGTTAGGGCCGGACGAATCGCAGCAGTTAATTACATTGACGGAAAGTCATTTCGGGGACCGTGGGAAACGCTCGTGACCACCTTGAATCGAAAAACATGTCTTATGATCTTTCGGCGTTTTAGCCGCACTAGCCGTGCTCGGAATGGAGAGTCTCTTTGTCCTCGGTAAGAGCTTGGGAGACGGCGAGCAGCGCGGTTTGCAAGATGGCAACACATGCCAGGATTTCGAGGAGGGGAGGACCCGGAATAGAATGGGGGGGGAGGATTTGCGGGTGGTCTGGCACGCGCTGCCCTTTTCACAATGTTGTAAAAAATGCATGAAATACCAGGTGCCACCCAATAAAATAGAGGTGCCAAAATAGTAGCAGGAGGAAGCTAATTCGGGCTCCAATGCTAGGGCTTAATAATTCAGGCTGCTTCAGGCCACGTCTTCATTCCAGGCAGAGAAGGGAGCCCCGGCGTAATGAGCAAACCCACGTGCTGTGACGAGTCACAGTCAGACAAACGGACTGAACACAAAGGCCTTCCAACTGCTCTATAAATAGGCTCTATTGTGACCTAATGCGAGCGATTGTTAGCAGGCCACGATGAATGGCTGGGAGTATGGTTCACACGGCAGGCGTCGGATCCCCGGCCGCAGGGGGAGCGAGGTTCGGGTCACGGCGGTCTCCATCGCCATTGATCTCCGGCTGATTAGCATAGCCTCCATCTGGTCTGCGGCAAAATGCTAACGGTGCCAACTGCCTGCGGTCTCCGGGCCGGCGGTCTTGGCTGATGTGCTCCTGACAAGATAACTGATGGCTCTCTCTCACACCTACTGCAGGCAGGCCTTCTAAGGTTATTAAAATTTAAAATGTGAACTTTTTCCTCAGCTGGCTGACCGGCACAGCGATTGTGCTAGGAGCGAGGGGGTGGTAGGAGAGAGGTGTGTGCATGTGTGTGTGGGGTGGGGGGGGGGGGGTAGTGTGTATTTTTGGAGAGTGGGGGGGGTATTTAATTGCAGATGTAGCGATGCCCTGCTTCTGTCACTAAAAAAATTGGCTGAAATTCGTGAC
>JABFEA020000054.1:7901324-7925573 GCA_019775915.2 Cyphomyrus plagiostoma
ATACTAGCCCCCACGCGCTCGAGGCGGGAGCGCTCTCTGTTTCTTTCCAGGTCGAGTCTGAAAGCTGAAGCTCTTGCAGGAATCCGGTGTGGTGTGGCCCGCGTTCCGGCATTGGATTGCGTGTGGCTGGTGGTGGCGGTGGTGGCGTTTCCATGGTAACTCACTGTGCTGTACGTGGTAACCCTCCCCAACAGCAAACTGCATGCTTTCATCTGGGACTCTGCGGTGTTGGAGTTTGAAGCCTCGCAGAAGTGCGACCTGGTGACCACGGGAGAGCTGTTTTTCCGATCGGGCTTTGGCATAGGAATGCGCAAGGACAGCCCGTGGAAGCAGAACGTGTCCCTGGCCATCCTCAGGTCTGTCCCAGCCCAAGCAGCACCATGTCTGCCTCCCACGGCTCGGCCTCTGTCTCCTCGTCTTCCTGTGTCTCTTTCTCTCTCGCGTCTTCTGTCTCTTTCTGTTTGTTTTTCTGTCTCTCGGTTCCTCCCAGCTGGTCTGTTTTCATTCGCTGCTTCTTCTGTCTTGCTTTTACTCCTCTGTTTCCCTTTTTTAATGTTTTTCTGTGACTCTCTTGCTATCTGACGGTTTCAGTTCTCTTCTCCATGACTCGTCGCTCCTCGTTCATGTTTTCCTCTGTCTCTTTCAGATTCAATCTCTCTCTCTCTCTCTCTCTCTCCCCCCCCTCCTTCTTACCTCCTGTGTTTCTCATCACGGCTTTCCGGGTTCGAGCCAAGCTCACCCACTGCAAATGTAACTTGGGCCTCTTCACCCTGCTCCCATCCCCCCACATCCATCCCCCTACAGCTCCCACGAAAATGGCTTCATGGAGGACCTGGATAAAACCTGGGTGAGGTACCAGGAGTGTGACTCCAGAAGCAACGCCCCAGCAACACTTACCTTCGAGAACATGGCAGGTAGGCCTGGCGCCCCCCCCCCCGCCCCCCCCCCCGGCGGGGGCGGTCGAGACAGGGAGGAGAATACCTCCCCTCCGATTGAGACCACGGTACAAGGCTGTGCCCCGCTGTCCGCTCGGCGGAGTCTTCTGTCATTACATTACGGCTCATGAAGGGTACGCACGCCACGCCATTTCGGCGAACGCGACCTGTGTCTGACCTTTAAATCGGCACCCCCGCGAGCCGGCACACGGCGTTAAGTGATGGGTTATAGTGACGCCGGGGTGGGGGTCGGGCGGATGTGAGGGAATCAGAGCCCCCGCTGCATGCGGGGGGGAGGGGCGGCTCAGCACGAGGCGCCATTAGGGGTGTTGCGCCTTGGCGGGTGGTCACCGAGCGGCCCCCGCACCCGCCCCGGTCGTCATTTTATTTGCTCGTTTATTTAAATCGCCATGACAACAAACAACCCTCGCCTGAATTCAGACGTGTGTTTCCAGTGCGTTAATTAAAGAACAAAGAACAAAGGCAGCATGCGTAAATGTACTGGGGGCGTAATGTTACACCGCGGGGGGGTTGCCTCCACCAGGGCCTCACACCCAGAACATCATCCGTCCCTTCGCTGTTATCCCATTTGTGAAATGTAATTAAAAGACATTTCAATTAATACCTGCATAAACAATGATTAGCACCCCCACCTCACATGACAGGCGAGAAATTTAGTTAGCGTTCGTGCTTTATAGCCACCCTCATCAGTCAGCAAACTAGGGTTTTTTTTTATCATGGATACATCTCAGAAAAATAAAATTACCAGGCATAAATGGTCCGGTTTGAACCCGGAGGACTGTTCTCGCTGTGAAATAAAAGAGGCCTGCTTCCTGCCTTTGTGCCTGTATCCCCCAGATAAACTATAAACTGGAATCTAATAACCGATTCCTTGTAATTGAATTGAAACAGAACAAATCAATTAGTTCGAACACAAAGTCCAATGCCTCCTTGATGGCGATTTCTGTTTCTTTTTGCTCTTCGGTGGGTGAAGCGAGTTTTTAATTACAGAGGAAAATGTAATTTCTGCTGTACTACCAGCAATGCCGCTTATGTCTGCGGATACTCTTCCCTCTTAGGTGTTTATCAGCAGTCATGCCACCTGCAGTTCTGACCAGGTAATCCATCTGGAGCTATGCAGGTTTGAGTCTGGCCAGTACTTAGGTTGGAGATCACCTAGGATAGCCAACTTGCTGCTGGTAGAGATGTTGGTGTGGCTGACAGGTTAACCCATCTTGTGCTCTCTGTGGATCATACAAAGCCCCAGGGCAGTGACAGGGGCACTGTGCTGTAAAAATGGTGCCGTCCATTGTATGACACATAATCCTGAGCTCCTACCTCTCTGAGGTCATAAAAGATCCTTGGGCATCATTAGAATGAGTAGGGGTGGTAGCCCAATGTCCTGGCTGAATTGCCCACTGTGGCCCTTTCAGATCTGGCCTCCTAATCATCCCCTATATCTAACTGGTGAATCCTCTCCTGCCCGTTCATCACCTTAGTACTGGTGTTGAGTAGCTGCTATTGCATCATCCAGGTAGGGGCTACACAGTACTGGGCTCAAGACTAAATGTCCCCCTGTGCGTCCATACCCCCATCAAGTGGGCCAGACCTTCTCACCGGTATGCTAGAAAATCCACCCTTGGAGCCAAGATGGCGGATTGGCTGAGGATCCTTATCCGAGCGAACGGAGCGCATGATGGCGAGTTTGAAAACAAGGCAGGAGCAGGAAAGCCGTATCCCCCGGCGAGCAGCCAACACTCTGTCCTCTTGGCATCTCTGCTCTTTACCCTTGAATTCACTCTATTATGCGGCTCAACGTTTTCTTGGGCCGATTGTCTGCGGTAAGGCTGCACTTGATTGTTCCTGGCTTCAATAAACTTAGATCCAAAAAATACGCCTAACAACCTCCAACCACCAGCCCCTGGAGGCAAGGGGGGGTGAGGGGGGTAAGTAATTCTTCTCGAGATTTTGCTGTGTCCCTTTTCTGGTACAGCATTCCATCAATACTATTGTTCTCCCTCTGGCATTTATAAGTTTCTTTCTTGTGTCGCAGTTTTCTGTTCTAGCTCTCAATTGTGAGTAGTCATGTGATCATTAGCCAAGCGGCTCACCTTGTCCTATCCAATCCCGTCCACACATTTGTAGGCCATAACTGCAATCATGTGACCTGCAGTCAGTGAGGTGAATACATGATAACACACAAATAAAAGGATGTCAATATTTCAAATAAACATAAAGGAAGGTATTTAGTCTTCTGACAGATCTACTGTATTTTGGGTTTATCCAAACAGATTTTTTTTATCTTGGTAGTTAATGGTAGAAAAATACATTGGTTCATAATACCTAAATTGTAAATTTAAATGTATAATAACAATTAATCATCATCATCATCATCGCTCATTCAAATAGATTGCTTTGTGTTGATATTTAACAGTATAAGTAAGATTTGTTTCATAATATCATAATGTGACTATTGCAAATTATAATTTATAATATTACTACTACTAGTAATAATGATAACTATAATGATAACTGTAATGATGATGCTGATTATAATTATGAAGGTGGGACTCTTGGTGATGCTTCTTGCTGCAGGGGCTGCTCACGCAAAACTGGAAAGTCACCAGAGCAAAGAGATTAGTTTTAGCCGACCCCTGGAGATTTCTGCTTTCGAAGTCAGAAGTTATCAGCGACTGATTAGAATGAACAGCCGGGGATAGACTTCTGATGAAAGATGGCCGAAATCAATCCTGCTGGAATAACGGAAGAGCGCGCTCTTATCTCCAGACCTGGATTTTCTCCTCATCTGGTCCGTGTCATCCCCCTATCCGCGGGCGCTCTGCTGAAATGTAACCCACCCGCAAAAGTTATGTCCCAAGCAGCTCACAGTCACAGGCGTTTTAGCAATGCATTATGGGCCATGATAGTGCCGTCTGGCACACGGCTTTGTACCCCAAGGAACTTTCAGCCTAAATTTATGCCACGGAAGTCATAATTACATATTTGACACAAGTGTTTAGTTTACATGGTCTGCGATGCAGAATCGTCGTCGTATTACCCCTGTGAAATGCCTGATACCCCATATTAGATACAGTAGGGATATAGTATCAACACATTTCATTCCTCAAATATGTGATATTTTATAATAAGCTCCTGTTTATCTCATTTCTCTTCTCATTGGTTCTCATTCTTATCGATTCTAGCCTTGTCTTTATGAAAAACACTCCAGCAATATCTCAAAAACACATTATACTATGTAAACGCAAATCATAATTCCCAATTTTTCTTTGGCTTGCAGATATGACACTGCCAACTGTATGAAATGCATTTAATGTATTCTCGTTGCCATGGCTCTCTTCACTTAATGGCTAGTTCTGGACTGCAGGGATGGGCTCACTGGCCATAAATTAGATCATATGAACAGAAAATGCATCTTCATGTCAATAATAAGTAGTTTATATATATAGTGGATGTAGGATTGCTAGCCTTAATATAAAAATGCACCAAAATTCACTTTCTTTTTTCATGTTCCCTGATTTGCATCTATGGATTTAGAAGTAGTAGAGTTAGGGTTAGGGTTATGGTGTCATCTGAGAGGGAATATATCCCTTATAATGACATCATAATGACATCACCTTTCAGCCCCGGTGATAAATACAGCCTTTATTATGAAAGGTTGTACTTGTAAATAATGAGTTAAAATTAACAGTCGCCAAAAGTCCATAATAAAACATATGAAGAGACCAAGGATAATCTTCCATACATCCTTCAACTGCTCCCTGGATGATTGTAGTCTTGAGGCAACTAAGAAGAACCTCAGGAACCACAAGAAGAGAATGTCCTGGTTCTTTCCAGCATAGTCGCCCCCCTGCAGTGGCAAACTATGCTGAAAGGTACTCTGTGACACCCCGCTCTGCCCCCCTATTCACTCGTCCCATCCTCGACAGCTTGCTCTGCAACCTGCATGCCGGTGTGGATTATCCAGGCAATTTACGAAGTCTGTTCGTGTGTGACATTCCTCTGTGGCTGGCGTCGCCACTCTATCATTTAACAGCTGCCTCTGAGAGTGCATTAATCAGTCAGTGCCGGCCCCCTCTGACATTTGTCATCCTGGGGTGGCTCTGACAGAGGCTCTTCTCCTTGGCACGCTCGCAGCCCGTGTCCCCGGGAGCCAATTCGGCACCGCGTCTCGCCATGGTGTCTCCGTCGAATCCTAATATAGGATATTTTATGCTCCATCGGATCTGCCGCCAGGCACAGCAGGTCTCAGCGACGATAAGACGCAGCATCGCGAGCCGCCATGGTAGAGACTTCCTGGGATGCATGGGTGCTATAAATGTTGTACACCAGGTCCAAGCAGAGAGTTTTCAGGAGGCAGAGCCTCGACTCGGGTGGGGGGGGGATATCCTGCTCAGTTAAATCTACCAATTAGGTGACAGGGGGCCATTTTCAATCATTCGGGCACCAAGCAAAGAAAAATCCCCCATCGAATCCTTCAGTCCCAGGGTCCCATGTGTCTGTTTGTCATCGCAAAGGCCTTGAGTTTCTTGCACTACCTCGCTTTTTTTCTCCTTTCTCATTTTTAAATCAAAACAGTGAATCACCAAGGTGACGTTCCCCAGGAGCAGACCACTCTAACTCTTACTCGGAATTAAACCGAGACGAACCAGCTGCTCGAAAGACTCCTTTTGGCATGAGTCGGGAAAACGGGCATTGTTTGCTGGTGGTGACCACCACCGTCGCCCCAAAGAACTGAAATAAACAGCTAAGAATCCAGTCTGGCGCCCATAAATATCACAAAACACAGGTATCATGACCCCCCCCCCCTTCCACCCCCACATATTGGGTCCTTTAATGTATCTAGAGCTGTTCCAGGAAGTGCCTGAAGAGCGGGGTGTGAGGTAAATGTCCCGACACCGATCCAATCAGAACATCATGCAATATTGACGAGGCTCGCATCAGTGTTGCCTCAGTGCCCTTGCAGAACTTTGCGAGGTCTTGGGGTCAGCCCGTGTCTCGTCCATGCCTAAGAGGGATGTCAGAGCCATTGACAAAAGAGATTCAGTTAGAGCAGAGAGCACAGGGATGCTTGCAAGGAGGGTGACTCTTAAAATCGGCAGGTCGGACGCCAACACGACTGGCAGCTTGGCGGTAAATCGGAGACGGCCGGTCTGAGCGGACACCCGGTGTAATCCGGGAGCCCTCAGTTACGCTGAATGCATCACAATGAGCCATGTCAGGGAGGTGTGACATCACAGCTGCAATGAAAACGACCTCGCAACTCACGGGTCAAATTCCTTGGGAGGTAAGCACAGAGGCCTCAAAGCATGAATGAAAACACTTGAATGTGCTTCAAACAGTGACGTTAGCAATCAGCTAAATTTTCCATAGCTAAACATCGTTATATTTCCTTCCCCCCCTGAGCATCTCTGTCATCTTTCATCAGCTCTTCCAGGTGGCTATTTGCAATAAACAGCACCGCGCTCTCCAGGGAAGCCCGTCCATACCGACACTGTCAACAACCAAGGCACAATCAATATTCCCAGTTCCCTCGCCACTGTCTTTGCGGATTAATGGATCAAGTGGAATCCTAATTTATTCTGCCAGGCTCATCTCAATTTGTGCCACAGAAGCTGAGAAGAATTCGGAAAGACGCCCAAGACTGCCTGATGCGAGTCCCTTTTATTATCCTCAAACAGCGCTAAACAATTGCGTAAGTATGAGTGACACATTAAAATTGTCTGTCAGTTTTTGGCCTCGTGCCAGTTGAGGGGAAATCCACAGGGATACATGAAAGACGAACCAAATCCTGGCGAATAGCTATAGGCGTCCATTCATGCACATGCATACATATTTAATGAACAATGACACTTTATTTATTTTTTTATTTCCCATTTTCACCGCTAATCAAGGTGAGACTAATTTAGTAGCTAGAACAAGGCACATTTGTATCCTATCAAACAGGGCTGTGTTTAAACAGAAATGTAATCAGGTCACGTGATATCTTTTCGTAAGTGTCAAAAACATTCTGGAAAAATTAGGTGTGAAATGTATATGCTGTGCTTTGTTTTGTTTTTTGATTTTTCTTCCAAGGGGGCTTGGATTTCCTGGAGGCTACACCCTCTCTGTCTCACTTATGACCAGAAATGCCAAGCATCTCTGAAGAAATCCTAAAACTTATGGGGCTTTTGGGATCGCCGTCTTTTGGCAGATTTCCATTCCCTCCCGGGTCTTTCATCATGAAAGCATCACTGCGAGTAATATCTCAGCCTTCATCTCGAAAGCGCTTCGCTCCCTCCTTCTTAATACGCCTCTATCGCTGCGCTCGGCGATTGACCTCTACAGCTACCAATAAAGCACAATTTAATTGTAGCTCAGCATTTTTTTATGAGTACTGTGTGCCGCAAATTAACCATTGAGGAGAAAACGAGGAGCACCAGGACAGTGAGTTCTTTTATCACCCTGAAGGGTTTGGCTTTCCACCAGCAAACTTGGGCAAACTTATAATTATTTTCAAATAAACCCAATCCACAAATAAGACCATCCAGGGCTAGCCATGTTACTGCACTTGCCAAGCAATATCTAAAAAGAGATCTGATTCAACTTTATTTATTTATTCTTTTTTGCATATTATTTTCATATTTCATAAGGCTTATTTTTTCCATTTCCGACTCTAAACCCTGTCAGAAAATAGTATGCAACGTCCTTGTTGTTCGCCGTTAAGATTTTTCTAGCATCTTCTATAAATGGAGATGGGTGAGTCAATCGACAGCTTCACATAATTGCTTTTACCAGAGACACTGCCCTGCCAGGTATAAACCCGCGGTCCTCTAAGGCTGAAGATGGTAGCTGTAAAACAGGGGCGAAGTTCTGCGTGACGTAACAGTGGCATGTAGGAACAATTTACGTGGGTTAGGATCTCATCTCCGTGTCATTACGAAGAGCCAGGAGGCACTGTATGAAGTGATGTTTTATTTGCCATTTACGCAAGAACACTGCAATAGTTCTTTCTGTATATCCTACCCACACAGCTCAGGGTCCGAGGGCAGGTATTCATCTGCCGTCCCTAGGGTATTCTTCGAGAGGTTAAGGACCTCGATCGAGGGCACAATGGCAACGTGGATATTCTGCCAACCATGAAATTCGAACCAGCGACTTTCCAATCACAGCCACATAGGCCTGACCTACCGTGCCACACACCTCCCCCAAAAAAGAAGACCAGCGTTCTCCAGGCTGAAACTACCTAGAAATAAAGCGCTAAAGTTTTCAGGCTATATTTTCAAACTTTAGTTTATAGCACTGGGAAATGAGGACAAGATGCCAGCGTTTATGTTGGGAAATCATGTGTTTACACAACAGCTTATTGCAATTTTTGTGCGCTGTTTGCCAAAGCTCTATCCTCTTTGCTTAGGAATCATTTATGGACAGTCTATGGGTAGCCAAATACTCAAAGGATTAAAATCCAGATTTCAGCAGTGACAGGTGAGGACGGAGTCCAGGCTTCTCATTCAGAAGTCTGATGTCTTCACTTTGGGTCACTGTTTTCACTCTGTTCACTCTCCGTCATTTCCTAAAGGCATTACCTACATCAGGCCGTACCTCATAACTAACAAATCAATTGCGATTTGCTGGAAAAACTTTACAGACATTTGCCCTTGTTCTTGAGTATTTTTTTATCTGCTTTGATTTTCAGGTCATACCAACGAAAAGGTTACAACACCTGTCTGTGGCCTATTTTAAAAATTCTTACAGGAAAAAAAAACTTTTACAGCATATTAAGCAGACAAAACATAGCAAAAAAAAACCTGGTAATTAGACGATGTAGTAATAAAAGAAACTGGTACACCTTAGAAACGTATCGGTTATACAGAAAGACACTAATTACAATTCTGTCTGAAGAACAAGATAATTAACATTACGTACAAAAAAGAGACAAGTAAAGAATTTCAATAGTAGAACATTTCTTGTTACATCACTTTGTTCTCTTAAGGAAAAGAAAAAAAAAGTTCCTTTTGCCCATGGCAACTGCATTTGTTCTTTAAAAGTACAAGATTGCCCTTAATGACGAATCCTCCAAAGACTTCTTTCAGGTCTATTGTTAAGAAAAATGAGTTACTCCCCATGTATAATAGTTTAAGTTCAAATTCAAACAATCTTAAATGGATGTCCAATACACAGCTCTGGAAAAATTAAGAGAGCCCTTTATATATTTTTTAAAATCTGCATTTTTAAATCCTGGTTTAATCGTGGTTCTGCTGGCAGAAGGCTACATGGCTGGTTGTTTCCAGGCTCAAAATTTCTAAGACAGTATGACACAAGAACAAGGTGAAGCAGGAGACACTGGGAACAACCTGAAACCAGCCAGGGTGGAAGTGACTTTCTAATGGCAGAGATGACCGTTAACTTATCCAGCAGTGTCTCATGAATCGTAGGATGACATCAAGTGACCTTCAAAAGGAATGGGAAACATTAAGTGCAGGTGTGAAGTGCACTGCTAGGACAGTTCTTATCAAGCAGGACTGAAGTCCCATAGAGCAAGGAAGAAGCCCTTCATTAATGAGAAAAAT
Source organism: Cyphomyrus plagiostoma (assembly GCA_019775915.2). Lineage (NCBI taxonomy): Eukaryota > Metazoa > Chordata > Actinopteri > Osteoglossiformes > Mormyridae > Cyphomyrus > Cyphomyrus plagiostoma. Next base: position 7,910,827 of record JABFEA020000054.1, read on the forward strand.
GGAAGAACCAGGCTGGGGTTTGCTTAAAAAAATAATAATAATATTGATAGACACATGCCCATAAATTGAGAAATGTATATAAGGATTAATAATGTTTACCATTATGCTGTAGATGCTGCTAATTCTTCCCATTAGACAATATTGCAACATTGAGATTTTAGCATGAATTGCTTGTTGGCCTAGCTTGAGAAGCCAAAAGGACAGCAAACTCTATAGCGCAGCAGTAGGCAACCCTGATCTTGAAGTCCTGGTATCCAGCGGATTTTCTATCCTACCTGATGAGCTACTAGCTGCCTGAGATATGGGGGTGTGCCACAAAGCAAGATTTTTCAGTTATCATGAGCTAGAAGCCATGATTGTTCAATGAGAGTTTAGGTAAGGAGCATTCATTTTGGGCGATCATGACTTTAACTAGCTTAAGTTACGGTAGCTAATTGAGAAATCTTGCTTTGTAGAACACCCCCAGCTGTGGATCATCACAGACCAGGTAGGGCAGAAAGCGGATTTCAGAAAATGCGTAATTATGGACTTAGCTTGCAAGGTCTACCAAGTTCCATTCAAAATTCATGCAGTAAACGCAAGTACCGCACATGTGTGCGTCATAATCAGACCCGAAGCTTTAATTCATTTCTAGTCAGGAGGGCAGTGAAAACATCGAACGTCAGACCAGCCTCCACCGAGTCCGACGGGAGCTTCACGTTCTCTGGAGTTTAAATCATGCACTTCAATTATTAGATCACAACAGACCTTCCTCTAAATGTTTTTCCCACTCAAATCAAATAGCCAGGTCTTTAATAATTGCTAACTCGATCAGACCATCATTTCTGGGAATTAGGAGTGCATTCACCTTCACCTCTAAATTGACAAAACCCATTGATCTGATTTCTATTGATTCTTTATAGAGCATTATGGTGCTCAGCGTTTAGATCAACGTCCTATTAGAATAAGTAACATAGAAAAATGACTCCTCTGTCTAAGAAATGGGCATCAATGTGTTTATAGGGGCAGTGGGATGATCTGGATTATTTTTTATTAAAATAGACATTCTATTGCAACTCTTGTTCTGCTCAATGTGAATGTTGACGTCACCAAAGGACAATTTTACAGCTACACATTTTTACCAAGGCTGATTTTTCTAGATAGATAGATAGATAGATAGATAGATTTATTAATCCCTCGGGAAGGTTCCTCCGGGAAATTTAGTTCCAGCAGCAGTGCATCGACACATCACAGTTATAAAAAATTATTATATGCAAGAGTAAAACGCTGCTCAGGCTCCAGTATTCTAAGTACTCAAGTGCTTTATTGTGACTAATCAGGGCAAACCTTCCACTCCGACCACAAAAAAAATCCTAATTAAATATGCAGGCCACACAAGTGTGGGGGATGTAATTCATGTTTAACTCTCAATGATTCAAACATCTATAATCCCAGAGAGGACATTATCTGAAGTCAGGCTGTCCTACCAGGGCTAGATCTTAAGTAAACAGAAAAGTGACGATGATGTTGGTGGTTACCATGGTGATGACAGTGATGGCGGTGATGGCGATAACGGCGATTTTCTAAATATTAATGACTATGCCCCCTAATGGTGATTGTATTAAAATGTTGAATTACAAAGAAGTACTGAAAATCTCACTGGGAAGTAAGTAATGGCAGACATATGTTTGGATCAAACTGACCTCAATAACCATGCCCCCTAGGGGTCAGTATTAACTATTCAGAATAGAGAAGCCAACATAAGTGTTAGGATCTACATGATTATGACTGGAAAGTATTCCTAAAACGTGTTATCTTTATAAATAAATTGAGGTAAGGGGTTATATGTAGGGTTAGGGTTAGGGTGAAGGTTAGGGTTGGGGGTCCCATTTAAGATCAGGGCCTCCACCAGTGTTAGGGTTAGGGTTAGGTTTAGGGTAGAAAAATGAGCGACCATACAACCGCAACCATGAAACATATTTCAACCGCATGGGTAATGGAAAGAGAACTTCAACTTTGAGGCAACAGAGACCTTGCACCTTCATAATAATTAGGGTGACCGGATAATCCATGTCAGGAGGGACACTATGAGGTAATTCAGGTTTTACAAACTAATTTCAAACAGAAAGGCTCCTGTGTTTGGTTAAATAGTTCAGCTCTTCTTGTGATTTGACTGGTTTGTTTCCTTGACTAAAAGACTCATCCAGCTGTTTCACATTAACATCAGTGACACATGCATGATTACAGGAGACTGACCAATCAGCACACAGCAAGAACTCAGTGCTTAAGTAAAATCCAGGTCCTTTTGATTGAAATTGTAATTTACAATTTACAAATCCCTTCCTGGCTCAAAGTGTCCTCCCTGACATGGACTATCTGGTGTCCCTAAAATATTCCCTGATCCAAAAAAGAAGTTACTTCCATGACTTCACCACCAAGACGTGTAGATAAGCACCACACAGCAATGTTCCTTCATGCAGGTTAAATATAGTGCCCGTGTTCCTCCGTAACTGACTCCATGAGCTGGAGGAGATCGCAGGAAGCTGGCGTGACAATCCTCAGGGGAGCAGGTGGCATCACAGAAAACAAGGTTCCTTGATTACAGGCAAACTAGCAAACCGCGCACTGATTTTTAGTGGAGCGTGCGTGCAGCCTAAAGCCACTCTTGACATTCATTTCTCAAGCGAACGTTCACAAGTGTTCGCCGTACCCGCTGCGTTAAACACGTTAAAGCTAGCTTCCCCTGAAAGGATGAAAGGGTATTCATAATCTAATGAGTTCAGGAGTGACAATTTCTTTGCCAGGACAGAGAGAGGCTGAAAATGGCCCTTTAAATCTGTTGTTACTATTAAACGCTTGGAGATGTATAACTCAATCCTGTTCATCCTCTGAGAAAAACTCTGGGACCCCCCCCACCCCCAAAATTACCCCTGCCCCCAGCACCCACCTCCCTTAGCATTTAGCATTAAAGCTAACCCTCCGTTGGTGTTAAGTGAAGAAAAGTCCTTCAGATGTGAATATAATGGAGGCTTTAATCTAAGATGTGGAGATACATATGTGCAGATGAATTTGTATGGTACTACGTTACTTTTATGCTGTGGCATACAGAATTCAAACTCTGATCACAATACGCAAAATTATTTTAGATGGCGGCTTGCTTCACAAAAAATGTCAATTCTGAGCTTAGTAGCAACATTTATTTATGGGAAAAGTAACACTAAAAAAATTTATTCTTACCAATTGTGGTCGGGACGAGACGTCATTAACAATGTCTGTTATTAAGACAAGATCTTTTTGTTTATTTATATTGTGAGCATTCTAACCTAACATACTTCTTTCCTTCAACTAAAATAAGCCTGCAGCCTTTCCACTGTCAAAATTCAGGTTTCCCTGACTTCTGTTTACACGGGGTTTTGTGGTAAGACAAGACAATGAAAACCACCAGTAGAGGGCTGTCTTTCGACCACCTTGATTATTCTATCTTTTGTCTCCCGCAAATGTATTTGCATATTTTTATAGTCTACGAGCACCTTTTGGAAGACGTCGGACACTCAAATGACATTAGGTGAGGACCGGCTTTGCTGAATAACATTAACTTACTATAGCATGCTTAATTACAGGTGGTCACGCATGTCGAGGTTCCTGTCTTACAACTCCCTGTCTCATGAATCCATGCATCGAAATCCTACAGTGTCATCACGGCTTGCGGGAATGAGGTTGTTACCGTAGGGCAGGAAAGGAGCAGCTGGACACGGGGTTCGAAGCATATGGCATGCAAAGATCAAACAGTCTTGTAGCAAGGTCTGCTCTCGCTCTCTTCTCCAGGCATGTTCTGTGTCTACTCAGTTCAGCAAGAGCTTTCTGCAGCCACCTGGAAGCGAGAAAAGAAGTGACCACCTCATCTGTCCGTATGCCTCTTGTCACCTAGCAATAATATCGCCTGTATGTACTGTTTTCCACTGGTCAGATTCAAGAGACATGCGTAATGTTATATAAAAGCAAAAGAGCCTCTATTAACAAAATCTAATAGCTTGTTTTTGTCATGTTATGCATGGTGCTTTATATTATCTTAAATGTAATTTGTGAAACATGCAGCCACTGTATGTACAATGACATTAAATCCAACATAAAATAGTACTATTTTTTATCCATGCTAATTTCTGGTTGGAGTTACTGTACAACTTAATTCATATTTAATTTTTAATGAAAATGCGTCTGAAGGGAGAGATAGTGTTGCCTAAGTGTAACCTGGAGCACTTAAACCATCAAAACAGACATACTAAGATCCAATGGCATGTTTACATAACGAGATAAGATGCATCAGCATCACCTCTCCATTCCATCCTGCTGGCTGGCTCTCTAGTAGCAGAATTTCCATTTGCTACAAATTATTTTAGGACAAGACTGCCTGAGGGTACTGGCTGCCACACTGCCCAAATACAGCACTTTAAAGAACCCATCATCACATATCATCACATATATACGTTTGCTTACATAAATATATCGAATTTTAATATGCATTATCACATCTAGGCAGACGTCTGCTCATATAACAAACCCACCTATGAGCTTTTTTATTATTAACTTACAGTGATAAGTGTAAGAAAACAAAACAATATTTTTACTCGGTGGCTCGCACTTTTTCCAAATAAAATCAGACCTCCGTCCTTTTGTCCTGAACCTAATTATCTAGACCCCAGGTAGCGGAGCAGAGAGCGATGATCCTCATTCGCTCTGTCCCTTGAACCCTGTTGTGAAATAACACGCTTCAACCCTCCCCCCGGCACACCTTTTAAAACAGAAGCATAAGGCAGCGTTTCTTTGTAAACTCTCAAACAAGGCGCTTAGGAATCATGGACAGTTTTAGCGAATGCTGCCCGCTTACGCTGTCTCCATGCCATGCCGCTTCATTCAGGACTCTTTAAAGCTTTAAAACACTCGTTTTGTAACAGAAGAAGCTTCAAAGGCTCGATGAAAAATATATCACAACAAAATATCATATAAAATGTAATGTCTAAGCTACTTGTTTCCACTTCAATATTGCACATATTCAATTATTTCTTGTATACTTTCAGATGTGCTACTACTAAGTTTGGCTAGATACATAAGCACGTATTAAAGCGTCTGTTAAACATGACCTACAAAACATCAATAATCTTGAAATAACAATTCTGTGTGGACATATAGGCCTACGCATATCATACATTTATGGGCCCGTGAATGCTATTACACAAACAGTACAAGGAAATTGAATTAAGTACGACGGAAGTATACTGAAAAACCATAATTAACTCTTGAACAAAAGTGTAATTAGATTCACGCGTGATGCTTTTTATTCGAATATACGTGCCTGATACCATTTAGGTCAATTTACAGTGTGGTGCGCAACCCACCTTATAAGTTTAGTGACACATCTGTGTTGTAATTTGTGCTCTAACTGTACACTTTAACAAGAAACAAAACTGGGACAAATAATTTCAAATCTTCTGTTTTAAGGTACAGCAACAAAAGAACAAAAAATGTTGAAATAAAAAGCAACATAAAATAAGAATTTAAGAACGCTCAGTTAAACGTCTGAGCTGCGGACTGCAGAGAAGTTGCCATCCCAAAGATGTATCCAAGGACTTTCTCGGGTTTAAAGTTGTTAGATAGACTGTGCACAGTACAGCAGGGGGTAACAGGACACTTTCAATTAGGGGACTATTACTGGCTGTAGACGAGCTCTGTGCTGTAAATACAGTGCCGGGGTGCTTATATTACACACTGTCCTGCAGAGGGGCTGAATCACCGCACAGCAGGAGTCAGCGATCCACATGCTTGTCTTCCATGTGTTTATCCCAGCTTCCATTTAGAAATTTTACAGTCTCTGCACATGCAAATCTTTCATTCGGCATTTGTCTTGCCAAGTAATTATGCCGCTGCACACTTATTTCACTGTGTCGACTCGTGCTCGCCCTGCTCTGGGCCAGCTTAGCTCCGCTTCCATGAAAACCCGGTTTGCCAGCTTCGTCGGAACCACTTGATTAGCAAAGCGGCCCGACAGACGCTTTTCCAGACGCTGAACCCCTTCCTCTAACATTTTGGCACGTGGTTCGACCCATTAAGCAGCAAAGTTAGTGAAAACGAACAGTATTTGACAGGAAGGCAGAGGTGGCACCGCATTACAGAGGAACCAGGGCCGTAGCCATATTTCATGGGGGAGTCTGACCCTCAGTATTTTCCGTTGACCAAGGGGGTGGTCCCCCTCAGGAGAATTCGGTAATGTGGGAGGGGGCGTCCCCAGATTTAGAGGGGGGTTCAAACTTGTAACATAACTACCTAGCTTTATGCTTGAATGGCAATACAATTATAATGGATTGATCCAGTTTAGTTTATTTTCCCGAAAATGCTCCAGTCAAAGGTCATACATATCGTAAACACGAGTTTTAGAGTGTGCCGTCCCAGAAGGACGCAGTTAAAACACAATCTGTCAAACTGCATTTTTGTCCCTACTGGAACATTCCATAGGTGAATTGCACTTTTCTTAATCTACAAATTTAATCCATACTCCAGAATACTTCTTATATTAGTAGGACCCCCCCCCCCCCCGAAATGAAAAAATAACAGAAATTTCTTCAGAATCAGTGATTTCTGGATGTTGCCACTGATGTGACTGAAATGTACCCCAACAAAGCCTCTATGAGGCTGCATTATGTAATAGTACCGCATTGTGTAATAAACAGCTTGAATGCAATGTGTAATGCGTTTCCATATGTAATTGTAACAAATTATTTAAATGATGAAAATGTGATGCTGTGCATTATGTAATAAACAGCCAAGACAAATAACTTAATTGACACTTGGTTAGGTTATTACATAATGCGGTGTTATTTCACTATGCATTGTTATTGGGGCTGACAACAGACCCAATAAACTACTGGTTTTCTGATTCAAAAAGTACTCAGACCCATTTTAGCTTGTTAAGAAACAAACATTTTTTGAAACATGTACCTTGCGACAAAATACTTTCTAAAACTGAGAAATAAAATGTGACCAAGACTAAAACCAACAGACTTGATGTTTGTTAACCAGGTTTGCAGAAGCAACACCACTGTGGAGCCTGAAATGAACTCAAATTCCTCTTTTGAACTCTATTACAGAAGTAAGCACCTTCTGTAAAATGAACGTAATTGACCTCGTAACAGAAATTCATCATAAATTTGCCACAGTAACACCAGCACTTACATGACGTGATTACAAGACTGTATAATGGAATCGTTTCAAAACAGCTACTGAAAATCACACCTGACAGCACCAGGAAACTTATTCTGTCCCCTCCCACCACATTTAAATAACACTCTTCTTGTGCAAAATAGGACTACCTGCTATTCTCCTCTATTTCATTTAGCAGCACCAAGAGAAAGAACATGCAGTAAAGCATTAGAACGTGTCAGCTCTCCTAGTCTGGGGACCTTTCACCTCTGACCACATGACCACTTTGTGAAGTGAATGCAGCTATGCAGTCCTGCGCCTGCCCAGTGACGTGATAATTACCTTCAATTACCTCTCAACAACAAATGCCATATTACCTGACAGGTATTGATTAAATTTTGAATGTGATGTGAAAAATGCTTTACGACACAACCCCCATGACCAAAACATCATAGCTGAGTTGGCCTTTGGGCTCTGCGGCAGATAAAACCCTAACACTCACTTCACACACATTCACACCCATTATGAATTGTATTCCTACTCAAAATTACAACATATATAACATTCTCTACCTTTCTGTATCTTAATAACTTGTAGCTACTAAATGCTGGTATTCACTGGTATTTTTCCAGGGTACCATGTGAGATTCTTCTGCATTTTAACTAGTACTCTATCCATCACTCTACCCACCAATCAGAATACACTGTAATTTGACTTCCACGTCATAATGGGAGAAATAAATATATCTTTGCCTGGCCACTCTGATGCTAGTGATCCACACAAAGGGGCTCCCCAGTGACAACCACAGACCCATCATAGACTCCAAGTATCAAAAAATGGATTAATTGATAACTAATAAAATGATGTTCACAATGGGTAATTGAAAATTTATTTATTTTTAAGTAATTGATACTTTATTGATTCCAGTGAGGACATTGTCTTTACACCCTGGCAGAGAGCTGGGAGTGAAGGCCAGCCACCCACAGCAGCACCCAGGGAGCTGGGGGTCAAGGGCCTTGCTCAAGGAATAGCAGACATGCCGAGGATGGTCTTGAACTGGTGACCTACTCATCACAGGCACACAGGCTTAATCCCCTGAGCCACACACTGCCCCCTAATGGGCTGGCTGGGAAGTACTTGGCATGCACATGGCTGGGGTACACTGTATATAAATAAACAGTTCCATTTGGAAAATCTTGAGACACAAATATATGCATGTTTTTGGACTGCAAGAGGATACCAAAATACCCATGCGAGAGCAATGATAAAATGCACTGGTTACTTGTTTTGTAAGAATGGTCATGTAATAGAACTGATAATAATGCAAAAGAAATATACAAGAAAAGAAAGACAGCCTAAATACAGCATACGACAAGCGTGGATAGAAGTCAGGTTGACTTTCCCTGAGATGCTGTGACCTGTTGCAGACTGACAGTGTGTCATTAATCAAAGAGGGGCTGAGCAGAAATCTGTCGTGCAGCAAACAGCGGAGCCTTTGTTTGCACTCAAGAAAAGGACAAAATCCCAAACAATGCAACTCCGCAAGCATCGCTTAATCCACCAAGATGCCACTATTTAACTCTCTGATAATTTATGTCAATTGTGTCTTTACAAGACCACCTGGATTTCATTGACCGTAGTGTCTACATAGACAGTTGCTTTTCACCATGCACAATTCAGCCCTGAGCTTCCATTCTACATTCTGAAATTTCAAATCATGCACCAATATAATATTAATAAGAATGAAGTGGAAAAAAATACCTGGGAGCAGTGAGTGGGGGCGGTACCTTGCTCAGGGTGCCGCAGATGGACTTTGCTCTGGTTGGTGATTCAAACCAGCAACCTTCCAGTAATATGCGCATGTCCCTAAGCATTTGGCCACCCCTACACAATGTAACGTTTGCATCTAACTTTCAATTTTTTATAGTATTATATAAAACTTTGATATACCGGGAATTGGCACTGGATGTTTCCCTGATCCGGAAATCATTCAGGGGACGACACGCTCAAAATTTGCAAAAAGGTTACCTCTTGCTATTCCCTTTCATATGAGTGTAAAAATGATTTGTGTATCCAGAAGATCACAGTCAATAATGACTCACAGCTTAGCAAGGTATACCAGCACATTTTGGGAACGAAAATGGATTTGAATGCGCGGAAAGTTCAATCAATTTCCGTACCGTTTATGCTATCCGCATGCCAATCACTGAGAGATTGCAGTACCTAGGGCTGGGAATTTCTGCCTGTTTACATCAGTACCCTTTGTTGAATTCAGAAGTGATTTCCCAAGTTGTCTCATGTCTTAATCTCCTGCAAATGATCAATGATAAAATTTTCCAGTACACATCAAGCAGCGGTGATACAATCTATTTGCCTGCTCAAAGTCTCAGGGGCCTATTTCCAACGTACTCAACGCAAATGAGTATTGAGTCCGTTTAAGCACTTTGTTCCTCAGAGCAATTAAAGAAGAACATCTGCCCTTCAAGTCTGCTGGCTTTGCTTTGAAGTCGACGGGCTCCAGTGAGGTGCTAATATCCCTCAACGTGCATGATGGCTTTATGAATTATGCTCATCTTTTCTATTGTGTGTCTTTCTGCTCTTTTTAACAGTTTTTCCATAGCACAAATGAAGCATTTTTCAGATCCAGAACTCCTGGTAATTTTTTGATTCACTTAATATACTTGTACAGCCTCTCCCCGGGTTACGCTTGGCTTACATTTCAACAAACCTCACCGTATTATGGTGAGAATATAGTAATGCGATCATAGCTTAGCCTAGCCTACCCTAAAAACATGCTTAGAATAATTACATTAGACTACAGTTACGCAAAATAATTAAAATAAAGACTAATTTACAAAAAAAGGTGTTGAATATCTATGTAATGTATTGAATAATGTATTGAAAGTGGAAAACATTTACCCATCATAAAGTCGAAATATCGTAACATGGACCATCGTAGCTTGGGGAGTGTCTACTTTTTTTTCCTACATTGAACTTTCTACTGAGGAAAAATAGTTTTGGAATACAGCACTGTTGGTGGCTGGTCTTAAGTTCTGTTAATTAAAAATTGTACATTTGCTCAATTTGACACGCATTTGACACGTAAGCAAGCAGAAACATTTACTAAACAGCCCAAAAATTGAGATTCACAGGACCACAGTGTGTGTGTGTTTTTTTTTTTCTTTATATATCTGAAATTGTTTATAGCAAGGATGGAATCTATAGGTGTTGGGTTTAAGGCCCATAATGTCGGGGCTCAGATGTACCACCTGACTGAAATTTAGTTAGTTTTTTATCTAAAATTGTTACCGCACGGCTGGAATCACTACTGTCGGGTGTAAGGCCGATATAATCTGGAGTCAGATCTACCACCTGACTGAAATTGCTTCGAAGCATTAAAAAGACACTTTAAAGTCGGTCCCCACATCCTGTCTGCAGCATTTGCCACTGTGGCTTGATTTACAAGCATCCTAATGATTCACTGTTACTGAGACTGACCTCTCACTAAATGAAACACTGGTGTGTTGATAACCCATTTGGAACGTGGATTCCAATAATATTCCTATGAAATTGTGCTTACTTGTCACTTTCATATAGGGCATAACCACAGTTAAACAAATGCTAAATCACGAGTGTAAATCTTTAAGTATTTTCCGTCCATCCATCATCTGCCAAATCTTGAGCCAGGTGACAGCTTGTATAGCAAGCCATTCTGTCACCCAACACTCACAGGCACGCTCTAACACATATGCGCTTAGCACGTATGTGCTAACACGCACACAGCTGAACAGCACGTGGGCAGAAAGACAGACAAACACAGTCAGGGACAGAGAGAACATTGCAGAACATGGACTGAGGAGCATGGCTATTAAGAGATAGCTGATCCGGGCGACCATGCGGCCAGCGTGTGTGGCTGACTCGCGGAGGACCGGGCTGCAGCCGGCCGGGTGCTCAACACGGGGCCTGCTGAGTGTGAGCCATATTGTAGTACTCGGGGAGTTCAGTCAGGCAAACGTGCAAGACAGACATGGCCAACAACAAGAGCACACAAGCTGACGCCTGGTCAGCAGCCAGAAAGACAGCACTGACTGAAAAACTCGACTTCCTCCTCCTTTGTGTAATCACACATTCTATTGCCTTTGTAACAGATGATGCTAGCTTTGTGTCTGAACCATGTTTGTTATTTTTCAATCTAGTCGATGCCCTGTGGTTTAGATGCCCAGTCCTTTGACTGTCACCTATCACCTATCATTCTTCTCCCTTTTGTTATCCCGCTCTCCTCTATTCCTCTGATGATTCTCTTGGATACACAATAAGCAGGAACATGGTTAGAGATGCTAACAGCACAGATAGCTAATGCCCTAGCGTGATAGGCGGCACACCCCCACCGAGGAGACCACGACGACAAGATAAATTGAAACCACAGCTTTTTAACTCTGCATAGTAAAGGTTTCTCTTTAATGATACACAGGAGTGTGAGTCGTGGTCTCTAGAAACATGTCTTGTTTCGAAAGGTCAGTCTGACATTTTCTGTCGGGGAATGTGAGTAAGGAGGACTCTTGCGCGAATTCGGGGAGAGAAGCCGGCTCTATTTGGGGCAGGGCAAAATTCGAGATTGGCAGCGAGGTAAACGCTAGGGTAATCCAACACAGTTGTCGGTGATCAGAAGGATCAGACAAGTACACGGCGGTCGGTGGGCAGGCAAAGGTCGGGCAATGTACATCAGAGTTTGGGGGGCCAAGCGGGTCTCAGAATCTGGGGATGGAAGCGAGGTGAAGAAAACCAGGCAGGCAGACAGGAAATAAATGCTCAAACTCAGGACACGCGATGTGGCCGCGATGCCAGACGCGAATAAGCAAACCAGACACTCAGAGTAAATGTTCAGAGCTGTGATAGGGCATCGTTGTCAGACCTCATTGGGGATTCTGCAGGTTTGGCCAATGACATTTCCTGGCTGAGATAGTATATCAGTGATTCCTTGGCCATTTTTAAAGGATACATGCACTTAGCTAATTAACCTTATAATTAAGGTTATTTTGCCATTTTCGATTATCTTGAATTTCACTGTAACACCGGCAAAGTTCTTTATAAGATATCATTTTGTTAAAATGAAATTCAGAAGAATTGAATCAGGGTTAAGAACTGAATACATGTTTCAGAAAGGTAGACTCTGGGGTTTCAGAATTCTTTGACACATTTGGGAATCAGAAACATTTTGTGAAACGGTTTAATTTTGTGTGAAACATTTAAGTGAAGAATTTATGGCTTACTTCTATGTTATTTATTTGGTTACATTGATGGTGGATGATAAATGATGATAAATGCAAAGATCATGTTACTGAAATCTCTTGTATGAGAATCATGCACAACAGAACATCTATCTTACCCAACGTCTAAACCCCTTTCCTGGTCAGGGTCACACTGGCAGCAGACTCACATTTATGCATGCAGATGGATGATGAATTTATGAAGAAAGTCTTCAGACTTGGAGTTATTTCCAGTCGCCATGGTGCCAACCAAAACTGTCTTCTTGACAAGCTTCTTTGTGGAAGTTTTGGAATGGCCTTCAATGCATTTATGTAACCTTGATATGCAGACATCCTGAGCATAACTTTAATGTCATACAGGAGACAAGTGTACTGTTGGAAGCAGAATATCAGAGAGGCACCACACTAGAGGCACTACACTCTGTCATGTAGTTAGTAACTCACCATGCAGAGTAAAGATGTTTCTGGAAGAAGATTTAAAGGGGAATTTCATGGAGGTGTTTAAGCACCCATATTTTGACTGGACACCGTGATCGATCTATCCATGATCTACTCAAGTTAATAATGAGGACTGGCAGAGAGCAAAGTGGCAAATTAATTAAGTGGGGGGGGGGGGGGCGTTCTGTGCCTGAAGCCCAAGTGATGAAAAGAATAAGGAAGAAAGCAGGATATTGTCAGTCTAATACGGTCAAGGGCATTGTAGGGCACGGTGACCCTGGCAGATTCAGAGAGCCCTGCACTTTATAGGCCCCCCAAAATGTACTGTTAGGCCTCCCCATGCTTAGAAAAATCTAGAAGGGGGGCAATAGTGAGATCTTATAATAATTTACAGCCAACCCTTGACTAGAGACCTGCGCGGGACGGATTTTTCAGTCCCGCTCCTGCCCACTCTCGGAAAATTCTGTCCCGCTCCTGCCCACTCCCGCAAGATTCTGTCCCGCTCCCACAAAAAATATATATTATTTTCTCCCGCTCCCACCCGCAAAATCCCACAGGTAAACATATAAGTAGTTTTATTTTTACCGCTTCTTCCCACTACTCTGTTATTTGTTTCACTTACTTCCCTTTTGAGTATACAGTGGTACCTCGGTTCTCCAACTCACTAGAACTGAATTTTCTTGAAAGTCGAACAAACCAGTTTGACCTAGAACTTGATTTGAATGTCAGAAGTCGAACCGTGAACGCTGACCTAATATAAATTGTACGCGCTAGGAAATGAGTCATACTACAATGCAATTCTTACTTGAATGCCTTCTTCACAGGCTGGACGATTAACCAAATAAAGCAGCGCAACATTACAGTAACTAACAAAACATAAACCACTAATTTACGTGTACTATTAGAACATTTGTGTAATTTATTTAAACTTCATTTTACCCGGTAAATTAACTGAAAACCAGTTCTCACTGCTTTAAGTGATATTCGGGAGAAATAGCAGATTACACATCTGAACTGCCTGGAATACAAACGTCATGCGTGTAACTAAACTCTTCAGCCAATAAAGGCAAAGGTGTGTCGTCATGGAGGCAGTTCCAGTTTGTGCAGCCGAGTGAGAGGTCGCAATGCATCTAACTGTAATGCATTGCGTCAGCGATCAGAATGCATTGCTTTAAGCCAGCGCTGTAAGCAAGTCGAACGCACCCAATGACCGGACTGGGGAAACAAACTGAAACGTGGACTTAATGCAGAGGACTAATGACAAGAACCAGAACCACTGATCACATGGGGATCCCACACGAGGTTAACGACGGGGCGTGGCACACAGAAGGAACAGGGCAGGACAGGGGTAAGATCTTTATCGTTTGGGAAGCCATTAAGAAAAAAATGCTCTTCTTGTTTTATCCTGTTCATTATTTGTTTAAATATGTGAGGACCCTGAGCGGTTTGGGGGCTGATTGTTATCTAGTGTTGGCAATTTATATTGTCATGACTCTGAGTGCTATTGCGATACCTGCGAGCCATTTACACCTGATGCTTGTTAGCATTGTAGCTGATTTGTCCCTTTTAAAATGGCCAGGTTTTGGGGGAAAAGGGGGCTCATGCTTAGGCGCCGGTGGCAGGTTGGCATTAGATTTGTTTTTGTTATATTTTTTTTTGTATTTGATTTTCGTTTTCTGTAGTTATTCTACACCAAATGAACCTAATAATGCCTGCACTACTGACACTACTGACAACCATGCGTTATATATGTTGTGCTATTCTTTTATTATTATTAAATTCTTTAATTATCTGGTAAGCTTGGGTCCTGGGTCTTCCCTTGGTTTTTCTTTTCTTCCCTTTTGTTACGATTTTGAGCCAGATAGTAACAAA
>JABFEA020000054.1:7925673-7943956 GCA_019775915.2 Cyphomyrus plagiostoma
AAAAAGCAAAGAATTGCAAAATAAGAAACAAAACTATGCATTTTGTAAAATTAAAATAGATCAATATGGGGGGGGGATAGATGGTGTGTGAGGGGGGAGGGTAGGTCATTGTTAGCCTCTGGAAAGAGATTCAATCCAATTTCTCTGCCCTTGTTCCAAGCTCTTATATGGGTTGTCCTCTTTTGTTTCCCCCCAGTATCATAGTTTGAAGTTCTTGTGCAGTCCAGAGAGCTATAGCAGCAAAGTACTTGTCTTGGTTTTTTAGTCCAGTCCAACATATGGACGGTTTCATTATAATTTCCTTGCAAACATACGCCGCTTTTCCACTTCCACCAAGAACCAGATCCGTAATGCAAACGGGCACTTTTGCATTGTTCAGTATGTGAGCTGCAGCTGAGCTGTAACCATGCTGATATGGTCCTGCTCCCCGGGAAAGTGTGACCAAGCTGATTGTGTTACCACCATATGATTGGTCAAAATGCATGGAGATACTGGGATTCTGCGCATGGATTATATGAAGGAAAAAACATATTCTGTTTATTATTCATTATTAGTAGTATCGCTTGTTGCACTATACCAGTACATTCCTGATAACGCCAAACTTGAAAGTATCAACCGCCTATTTAAGTAACAGCTGAATGCAATGGATTTGTATATCAAATTTACCCAAATGAATGCTAATTCTGCTGCCGTTCGATGTTAACGTGAGATATTGATTCTCACAGGCTTGCTAGCAGATATTGTAAATCATGATGTACACCGTGTGAATAATAAATAAGCATGTTTTTCAGTTTATGAAACTATCGCTCTCCAAACCCGGAAACACCTTTACCTGGCCTTCAGCAGTGAAAAATCGAAGTGAGTTGGAATCGCACTGTAACTAGTCTTTCTTCACTGTATGGCTTGGATCTTGTATGCCAGTGGAAAAGCCCCAGTAGATTCTCTCCACTGAACCTTGGTTCGCTCCTCATCTTCTGTATCACATGGCTCAGTTTGAGGTTATTTTCCAGTGTTTCCCCTAGGTTTACAGCTTGGGGGAGGGGGGAGACACTGACAGGATTCATGGTGTTCATGTGTTTCTTTTATTGATAGCAGTCAATATAACAACTGAACTAAACATCAGAACATTTCTATTTTATGACAATTATCCACAAAGTGTGCAGCTTTTGTCACTGCAGTGCGTCTTTCTGGGCTTCAGGAAGAACATTTCTAGAGCCTCTTGATGTGGGAAGCCAGAAACATCTGGCCCATTTATTGAGATCCGCATGCAGGCTGCAAGATGGTCTCCTTGCAGCCTGTTCCGGATGTTTGTCTTGACCTGCAAATACATTAAGGTATTTAAGGCTTTAAAAGTGATAGCTGATGGCTTAAAATAGTGATAGTTTAAAGCAGAAATTAGAAAAAAGGTAACCTTAAATGATTTCTGTTCCTGGGACGGTCTGCATTTTGAGGGGTTGAACTGCAACTAGTAGGATGGTTGTGGTAAGAAATTGCAGGATGGATGCCTGATCCATTGTTTGGTTTGTTGTGACAATATGTCCCATTCGTTATATTGATAGATCTACTAACCCCACAGTGAGCCTAGTGCCCATCATAGGAAGGGGCTGGGCTACCACTCCCTGTCGGGGCAGATGCATTCAGCCATGCTTCATTCATCAATTTCAGTTGTCAAATAATCTATTAAGTACAAATTCATGTTTATGAATGCCATAAAATTAATTTGTAGATGTTATGCATTCTCTATAGCAATTGATTTCTTTTTCTGCCTATATGCTATGAGATTGGACTGACTTTTGGGATTATCCATGTACTATCTCTAGCCGTCTCTAGTCATATGCCCTGTTGTTTTTCATTATTTAGTTATTACTGTGTTATTAAGTCATAATTGGCTCATTATAGTTCTGTGTGTCAAGCCAGTTTCGTAGTACCAGCTCAGAAAACATAACTGTACAGAATAATACTCAAAAAGGTCATAGGCATGTATAGAGCATAATGAATCTATAGACCGTTAGACTAAAATTTTGTTTTCGCTTTTACTAAAATATCATGGACTCAATTTTAGGGCAACCATTAAGTCCAGTATGCTATACACAGCAGTGTCCCTGTGTTAATCTATGCCTGGGCAGACACCTCATTGCTGGCTCAGAAAGTGACTGCAAAGCAGAATGTGATTTGATGTTTCTGATGGTGCTCGGTTCCAGGGGAGTGTTTATCACTCTGCTCACCCAAAACTAAACCCTTTGCCCCATTTTGCCTGGTTTTCTGCCCTTATTGGACAGAATACCACAAGAAACACAAAAGGATCAGACAGCTCTGCAATGAGGTGTTCAGAAGGGGGACTTCAAGGTGGATGATACCAGACTTAGGGGATAGGAACCAAGATACAAAGACTACGAAAAGGCAATAGAAGATGAGATTTGACTAAATTACATGTACATTTTCTTAATAGATGTTTTTATCCAAAGCAGCATACCTTTCTGAGATGGCAGGGTCCCTGGAGCATTTCAGCATTAAGGGCTTTGCTCAGGGCCAGTGACATCAATCTGATTTCAACTGGCAACCTTCGGATCACTAGCATAAAGCCTTAGCCTGCTGAGCCACAGACTTCCAAAAAACTAAAACCTGGTGAACAGGAGTCTGACAGACAGGATGGAAATGTAAAGCCTCAGAGGTGAACAGCAAGACTGAGCCCCAAACAAAGCTCGCTGAGTTGTGCCCTGGACTTCCCCTTTCTTTCAGAGTGCTAGGGACTGCCCCCATGCTCCCTAGACAAAACACGATGGGGCCTTGGGTCTAACAACGGTAATACGGGTGCACCTGGAAAGAGGAAGGGAAATAATTGAAAATAACAGAAAAAAAGTCACGGGTGGATAAAGCACTTTGCACACTGTACTTACACACTAAGTCCTCATACGGTTATCTCTGTTGTGGCTCACAACACCACTTTCTGAAACCCCAACAACGCCTCAGTAGAGGTGTCACATCCATTTCAATTGTACGGCTTTATCTTTCCTATTCCGTGTGTCAGGTGGATGACTAATGTGGTTTTGATAAAGGCTGCAAGTCATGAATGTGGAAGCAGCAGCACGAACAACAGATGTTCTGATGAAAGTGCATTTAGTTTTTCTAGCCAAATTTTGTTATAGATATGACTGATATGATACATACTCTAGCTGCCAGCACATTGTAACAAGCCTCAGAAATATTCTGGAATGTAAATTCTATCATAATGGAAATATATATAGTACTGAATTTAAGTTTTAGTATTCCTGCTGGAAAGTTTTTCATAGTGTTATACATACAATTTTTTCTATAAATACTTGAGAATGGAAAAAAAATATAATGTAACCCCTTCACATTCCTGAAGGTTAGGGGCGGAAGATCCCCGCAAAGGTGTAAATTGGTGAATATTACTTGGGCACCCCTAAACTTAACCCATAACAGTCTAATTTCTAAACAAACCGTTCTGTACTGTAAACTTCACATGTCAAATTAGTTTGTCACTTCTTATCTAGAACTTTACATACGTGTGAAATATACTGTCCATCTACATCAGGGGTGGGCAATCTTATCCGCAAAGGTGTATATGCAGGTTTTCGCTGCAGCTCCCTAATTAGGTCACTAATTAGAAGACTGATTGGCTGAAGAGTCCTCACCCCTGGGTTTGAACAGCTGACCTGAAGGTTATCCCAAAAACCCGCCTACACACCGGCCCTTTGCGGATAAGATTGCCCACCCCTGATCTAAATAATGCCCCTTTATGTACAAAGTTACTACCATACGCATTAGAAGAACTACGTTAGAGATTTTTCAGTCCCGCTCCTGCCCGCTCCCGCAAAAAAATATATATTATTTTCTCCCGCTCCTGCCCGCAGTATTAATGTTTTGTCCCGCTCCCACACGCAAAATCCCGCAGGTAAACATACAGTAATTTCATTTTTACCGCTTTTACCGCTTACTCTGTTATTTGTTTCACTTGCTTCCCTTTTGAGTATATATAAAAAAAGAAACTGAAGATAAACAAAAAGTTTAACTAAATGGAATGATGAACATGGACACGAGGAGCTTTCAGAACATAGAAATACACTCAGAACAGTTAGAAATAGGCTAATAATTTTGCAATGAAACAAAATAATAATAAACGTTGATTTCTCAATATTTGTTTTTAATAAATTAATTTAGAGAATTTCATTTTGCAGGAGTCCCGCGATTAATTCTATTCTCCCGCAATCCGCACATACAGGAGGACCTTACCGCCCGCACCCACATTCACCCATCAAATCTTGTCCCGCATCACACTCGGTGCGTTGGGTCTCGAGGGTCCAACGGTACTCGCGTGGGAGTGCAGGTCTCTACCCTTGACTATTTCTGTCCTGATGAGTCAGGCTCCAATGCAAGGCCTAGCCTGTGAAATCCATACACTTGCAACCCAAAAGCTGCTTCCTGGTTGGACAGTTCGTATTACCCGTTTTGGGTTCGGTGACTCCCTCAACGACTGGCGTGTGACCGATATATTCTGAAGTGAGTCGTTCGCTGCCTCCAAACCTCAGGGTTCACATTCGTTGCACGGATCCTGGGCTCAGCGGCCATGGGATGGCAGCCCATACATTTTTATTGCCATACGGCTGCGAGAGGGGGAAAGTCACCAGAGCCAGGGATTATGAGTGGCCAGCTGACTTCCAAGGAGAGAAGATGCCCAATGATGGTGGGGATGCAGGGGAGGCCCACCCACCAGCTAGTGGTTTACATCTTACAATGTATGAAAACATAAAGTCGACATTCCTGAAAAAGCCTCGGGCATCATCAGTGATGACTCTATTTAAGTATGGTGAAAGTAGCCATTTTTTATGGTAGCTATTGGATGGTTAACACACTTTCCTACTGGGTAATATAGAACAGACTCTTTCTTCTTTAGATCTCATAAAATTGAAGGTGGCGGGTGTGTTTGTATGGGGTGTGTATAATTTATCAGTTTAGCAAGGTTTCAGTTACTATCCCTTTTTATTGGACAGGCTTCTGGCTGTCGTATGATGGCAGTTTTTCTTTTTTCAGTCTTTACTCTCCACTTGAGACGGTGTTCTAGTGTCTGTTGACGCTAAAACGTTTCTGCTATATGCCTGCCCTTTTTGCCAGTGTAGTTAGCCCATTGTTATTCAATTAATTGGTCACAATTAATTCATCTGCATGATCACGTGCCTGCGTGTGTCAGACTATATGCAGAACCAACAAAAAAAAGTTTGGCATTCAAAACGCAGATGCCAGTGAGACTCCCTGAGTTGACAGGCTCAGTTTAATTTCGCTAAATTGGTTTATCTGTCGGTTTTCTCTTTCAGGACAACTCTTTGTAATATTTTTCTTTCAAAAACTTGCCATCATCTGTCAGAGTAAGCAGTAATCCATTGGTGTCAGCTTTCAATTGAATTATCTGAAAGAATAGGGATGATCTCAATTGGGTATCTGTAAGAGTTCAGCATATTGCAAATTGAGTCAATCTTCCTGGAGAGGAAAAACAAAAAAAGAAAAATGTGTGTGTGTGTGTGTGTGTGTGTGTGCACCATCACCACAGAGAAGATAAATGATAACAACAGTTAGGCAAACACATATTCTGTGGAAGAACATAAACCACAATAAACTGGGTCAGAAAACGGGCCAAAAAAATACATTGGCATAGTCCTGGAGCTGATGTTTAATGGAAAGCATTAATCTCCCACTGACAGACGGCCCTTTCCCCTATGTATATAAAGCACGGATGTAGTGCAATCTGTTTCACAGGGATCGGCCGAGATTAGATCCGCTGGATCAATAAGGCAAATCGCACCTTGGCCCAGATATTTTTATGATTCTCCTGGCTGCTGCCATTTTGCGCTTGGCATGATCTCAGAAGCCAGGCCGTGCTCCCTGTGCCAGTTTCACTCGTCGGGTAGCAATTATTAGCCGCTTAAATGCCCCGCATCAGACAGTATAAAACCGTAGATGAAAGATGCAGTAGCGTTTTCATTACTGTGGCCAAACGCGACACTGAAGCGGATAAGAGACAGCATGCTTAGAATACCCCAGGTTCATCCTGATGTTTAAAGACACGCAGTGCGACGAAATTGCCATAATGGTTTTCTGTTTATGCAAACATAATCCACAGCAGTGGATAAGTAATATCCTCTTATATAATGGAACGCGCTTTTTCATCGACGAGCGTATTCACTCCTTACTGCTTCTTAGACGATTAAAAGCTGAGTGTAAGGCAGCACCTCATTTGAGATGTGCGTAATGAAGGAATTTCGATTCGACAGTATCATCTGGACAGTATAGTCATTTTTTTTCATAGATTTTTGCTTTCTATACCACAGGCAATGTGCGACATTCTGGGCATGCATTACTGGAAGCGAACGTAGTGGTTTCAGGAAGCATTGGAACTCACAGCCTCTCCATCACATTTTGTTCTGTCACACCTTGAAATTTGAATACATGGACATAATGTGTCCCCCGCTAACACCGGCAAGCCTCAAAAAGCTTTGCCAAGCTTTTTATAACCGTCCCTGAGTTTCTTTTTATTTTGTTTTTTTTTTGCCTCCAAACAGTTCCATTGAACTGCTTCTTTCCAGGCAGATGGTTGGACCTCGTTACAGCATAAATGCAGTTTCAGTTTCAAAGTTAAAACTAAAATTTAGTCTCCAGTCCTGTGAGGGAAACACCGCTGGACTCAAGATCGGTCCACATTTCATGAAAAATGAGACGTGAATAGGTGACTGGAAAGAAACTGTGCTCGATACAATTGCAAGCTAAGCTCATACAATATTTTAAAAATTGGTACCTTTTTCCTGTTATATAACAGCATGGTTTGGACTAAACATGTCTGTGAGATTTTTTGAATGTTTTATTGTATGTGTACCTACTACAAATAATACACATTTTTCCTAAATTGCTTTTCTGAAGGTATACTCCAGATCAGCACAGATAGATCAGTTATGATCTTACATGAAAATGGACCACACCTGGCCCAAAGTAAGCTCTGTATGCAGAATATCAGTATAAAATATAGATGGTTCATGAATATAATTCTTACATTTCTGTTATAGTGAAATAACAAGGATCCCATCCCACAGGATTTTACCTACATTTTTATGCTACCTTGCAACACGGGAAATAGAGAATTAATGGATGAGGGTAAATAATTTCTGAAGTGATAAAACTCATAGGCTGATGACACTAATAAAAATTTTAATCAAAGCAACGCTGGAGACATGAAACATGAGGGATTCTTATTACTAATGAGTGTCTGACAGTCTAGCAGCATTAAACAACACTGAAAATTAAATCATTATAGACATGCATTTATTGCTGCATGCTACTGCAAGGGAGCGTGGATGCAGTATTGCAATAGATGAAACTCTTTTGATGCATTTCCCAGATTCCCAGTTTTTTAAAAAGGTCACTGACATGTCAGCTTGGTATTTGGGACTTGCATATAGAGTGAATTTATGTAAATTTGGTTATTATTACAGAATAGCAATGGTCGTTCATCAGAAAATTCACAATTTTAGCTATATGCATGGAACTGATAATATTACTATGTGCTTACATGAAAATATTTTGGTGTATGTATATGAATAATTACTGGACTTTAACCAGGAGTGGGGTTGCGCCGTATTTACAACACCCGGCGATAAACACATATTGTTTATTTTCACTCCACCATATGTTCCTGATATCCTGAAAAAATGGCTGTTTATGTGCCTGGGGAAAAAGCAACTGGGGAAAAAAAGGCGAAAATAGAAATTCGGATTTACACCGTGCTGCAGAAGAAGAGAGACTATCACCGGCATGGCGCTTAGGCCGTTTGAAGCCCTCAGCCGCCCGACATGAAAAGTGGCGGCAGTTTGACAGATTAAAGACGTGCAGGAATGAGCGTGGATCATATCGGCCTTCGCCCGCGCGTCGAAATTAGCAAAACATCACGCTTTGAAGATGGCTATTTATCTAAATGTTGCGATATTTCACTAATTATAAACAGCCCGGCGCACCGGCTGAGTTTTCATTAGTTTTAATCGGAAACGAAACAGGGAGTCTGATTTCCATATTACAGCCAGCTAGCTTGTTAGAAGCGCGAGATGTCGGCAAGAGGGCAGATGAGTGCTTGATCACATTTTACGGAGGTGGGAAAGATCAGCTCTTCAAGCTAGACTCCTAAAAAAAGCTCCCAGTTCTGCATATTTTATTTGCCTAGGATAGTGGCACCAAAAGTGTTAGGGTGAGGTGGCACTTGGCAGTTTTTCAGTGCTGAGTGGGGAAGGTGGTTTCCGTACTATGCAGCTGAGGCTGGGGACAGGCAGGTAAAGGTGAATATTGTGGTGCCGGTGTCATTGTGATGTTCCGTGGTGCCTGACGGTCCCACAATATAATTAAGGAAGTCGACCTGTGACATTTGAGGTGTGGGAGGCGTCCTGCCACTAAGCTGAACTGATGTGGCTGAAATGTGAAGCCATATAAATAGGTAACGCTGGAAGCCATGTGAGCGGTTCTGAGTAGATGATGTTAAGATGGTAAGTTTAACAGCCAGTTCTGTTAGTTTGTTTGTGCTATGTTTGTTTTGGTGAAGGTAATGCTGGAATATTTACAATGTGCTATTATTATTAATATACATTTTTTGAACCACTTGTCTTATGCTGGGTCTGGGGGGGAGTGTCCAGAGCCCATCTCAGAAGCTATGGGAGCAAGACAGGGAATAAACCAGGATGGGGCACCAACCCATCACAGGGCACACTCACACCTAGTCCCAATAGTGCTAACCACTGCATTATTATTATTATTATTATTATTATTATTATTATTATTATTATTATTATTGGGGGTTGTGTGATTATACTTACTAGGTAACCATAAAGAAATAACAATGATATAGGGTGATGGAAAGACATTATGTTTCATATTTCTTTATCTGTATATATGTTGCTATATATAGTTGTAAGTATAATACATTTTGATGCAGTTTATTAGTGAGAAGTATATATTTTTAATCTAATAGTAAAATTTGAGAGAAAGATGGCAGAATCCTGTCAGTTTCCTGTCAAATAAGGCAAATGTAAATAAAATTTTGACGTTAATCAAAGTCAGATTGTATGTGTTTTTCCGTGATCACTGGCTTTGTGTAGGTTAACATTTATCACATCTACAGACTATAAGCAATAAACATGCATTCAAAGATTCGACAACCCTTTACAACAGGTGTCTTATTTTGAAAATATGACACTTGAGAAAAAAGAAGAATCCAATTGTGCTAAAGTTAAAGTGCAAAAAGCTAAAATGCAAGCAGAGAATGAATGTTCAAAATGAACGGTAACACATACAAAAAAAAGTAAGCAGTGTGACAATGTGGATTTGGTGAGGGATCCAAGAGCACAATGTACGTCAGGGTGTGAGGTGCAATGGCATGTCCAGGTTCAGAAGCCTTATGGCCTGGGGGTAGAAACTCCTCCTAAGCCTCTCGGTCCTGGCCATGATGTTCCTGAGTCTGTTTCCTGATTTCAGAAGCTGGAACAGGCTGTTGTTGGGGTGGGATGTGTCCTTGATGATCCTGAAGGTCCTGCTCCCACATCTCTTGATGTAACTGTCCTGAAGAGGTGGAAGGGGCTGACTCGCAGCAGCATTCTGCCGCATGGATCACCCTCTGCAGGGCCTTGCGATCCTGAACACAGCTATTCCCGAACCAGGAAGTAATGCTCTGGAGTCTCCTTGGTTCACCACCTCAGCCATGTAGGCCAACTCATCATTCTTGGTGATGATCAGAAGATGCTCCCTCCCAGCTACTTGTCATACACTCCACATTTTTGCTCCCTCCCAGCTCCCTGGTCAGGGTCGTGGAGGGTTTAGAGCCTAAAGCAGGCAGCATAGGGCACAAGCCTGGGGTGCACCTCGGATGTGATGCCAGTCCGTCATACTCTGTATTAATGTCTTCTGAGTAACTTAAAACTGCTCAGGCGAACTGAGATTCTAGGGGCTATTTGGTGCTGCTCCCCCACTGCCCATTGTGAGTTATTCCTGTTGTTCCTTGGAACCCACCAGGGTTCCTCACGGTTCTGTTTAGCATACAACCCCCGGAAACCTCAGGCAAGCACGACACCCTCATTTTCTCAAGGTGTCAGTCAAGCTAAAAGCCATTAATAACAATTAACTGGCAGCAATCAGAATATCCTTGAAGAGTGTCTTCAGTGCCACGCTTGACCAAGTGGAAATGCACGTTTATTTGCTTTTAAATTACACTGAGCATTGACATCAACTCTATCTACTATATCTAATGCATGTTAAGGTATTGAATATTCATCATTTATTTTAAAAATAGGAAGGACAGCAAGGGCATCATGTGTAATGGACATTGGACATCCGGCCACAAGAGGGCGATATGTGTGGGTACAATTATCACCTCCACAATCACATTAATGCGCTAATCCTCTTACCCTACTGGTTTACATGTTCCTTTATACTGGTTCCTGTGTAGGGGTAGCTTGGTAGTGCTGAAAATACTGATTTATACACTACCCCAAATGTCAATCAGTTTAAAAGTAGCTTAAAAAATATGATATTGATAAATATTGCAGCTTTGCATAACCGTGATATTACCAGGAAAGTCACTGTATGCAATGCTACACGCTTACAGTCAGGGAGCAACATTCATTTCTGCATGAGACAGAACAAAACCCAGAAAATCTCCAGGCCAGAACTGACCCCAGACAGGACTCAAGATGGAACCCAGACAGAATCATTGATATGAAAACATTGCTGGATGGCAGGCTGACCCGGCATCTGCTCCAGACACTGATTTCACGTGGCCTGAGACAGAACAAAACCCAGTGACAGTCCATGAACCAGAACCAATTCCAGGAACAGCACAGGGAGCGATAAAGCAGCCAGGACCAAGGCCACGCGGGCATGAATGCCCATGGGGTCACGGATTCCCACGCTGGGAAGGTGTGTCTTTATGTCTTACAAGAACTGACACTGTGTTGGAAAACATATTTGCGGAAAACACACTGCGGGTTTCAGAAGCCACGTACCTCCCCGGCTACACATTATTTTCTGAGATCTGCTCATTTTGAGCAAAGACATGGAAGAGCCTGTACAGCGTTTGGCGTGAGAGGGGAGGCTGTGAACTGCTCTCACAAGGACGTGTTCTGCTCTAATGAGCTGATGGTATGCAAAGAGTCACCACATAGTTACCTAGTTTAAAATGATGCTGGGTGCATGATGAACCACCCCCAGGTAAAAGAAGGGCAAGGAAAATCAACACCCTTACTCCAGAAAGAGCATTTTTGTTCAGCATCCTCATGTGAAAATCACAGAATTGGTTAACAAAACAACATCCCGTTACAATTAGAGGCAGAATATCTTTACTGGAAAAACCAGTATATGTAAAACAATTCTTAGTGCCTTTTCCACTTGGAATGATAGTGATTATACCACACAATCTGGACAATAATAACGAATGTTCAACAATAAAGTTTTACTGCAGTCAAGGATTAAACGCTGACGAAACGGGGCCAGAAATGCAAGCAAGTAAATTTACCAAACTCTGTGTCACATAATTTAAATGACATTCCGTAAAAAAAGGAAATGATCCCAATTATTCTTTAGCAACATGTGACACAACTCCCAGCAAGCGTAACAGAACATTTCTAGGCTGATGCAAGAATGGAGAGACATGGAAATCTACAAATGTTTAAATGGGCTCAAACTAATAATACAGGAAAAGCAGATTTGAAATGTGCTGCTTATCCAGGAAAGCTGTGGTATCCATGTCAATTATAATGGAAGATAAGAGGAAAACACACCTGAAAACTAACACAAACTCAGCTCCCAAAATAAGCCGTATTTTTGCTTTCACTACCTTTAGGCCTTCTGCATTTATTGCGGTGGGTGCTGTAGAATTTAATCCTGAAATGACAGCCTTGACACTGCCCGTACCACTCTTCTTTTAGCTTCCCCGCTACATCTAAAGTGATAAAATGCATCACGCTCGACGCAATTAATGCAAATTGCGACAGAGTGCAAAAAATGGACGCCATTTGAATAATTGAAGGAGACCCGCATAAGCAGGGCTTTTGTTAGCATGATGGCGTCGAACACAAAGCCTCATCCGACACGTGCGCCATTTCTGATGGCGCAAACATCGCATATTGCCATCGATCACAACAGTAACGTTAAGCGGCCTGCAGCAACATGCAACATGTTTACCACTCTTTCAGTACTCCCAGGGAAGGGGGGGGGGCACATGCAATTGTCTAATCCTATCATGATTACTAACTTGAATGGTCTCTCTAGAAAGACCACTTACAACATAATTTCTAAACTGTATGGAGCTGCACTGTGCATAGGTCATCTGTATGTACCAGCAAAGTTACAAAAGCCGCAATTCCAATTGTTGAAGTAGATCAATGCTAAGAATGAAATTTTTTATTTTCTATCAGTCAAAGGTGGAAAGTTCAGGTACAGAAAGTACGGATCCAGATTTTGTTTCAACCAATCAGTCGAGTTTAAAAAGTACACATTCACAAAGTACTCAGCTGGCTGGTTGAAACAAAACCTTTGTCATGACCCGCTCCGAACGATCCTCATGTGTGCCACGCCCACCTCGTTACCTCTCGTTTTTCCTGATGGTTCTCGCCTGTCTTGTATTTCCGCACTCCTGTTTTGTGTACTTAAATCTGCGTCAGTGTAGGTCCGGCAGACTTAGCATTGATGTTGTCTTGCTGTTAGTTTATCCTGTGCCAGCAATAAAACCCCGGTTTGCCTGTATTCCTGACTGGAGTACCTTCCTTCATCTGCTTGCCTGTGGTCAGGCACAACAACCTTGGTCTGGATTTGTACTTTCCGGACCTGAAGTTTCCATCTCTGCTCTGAGTAAGACTAAAGTAATATGGTTTTGCTCAAAAGTGGCACTAGGTAGCATAGTGGTTAGACTAATGGACTGGTCTCAGAAAAATCTTTAATTAACTAGGAGCGATAGGATGGATCATTACTATAAAACTACTATAGAACATTTTATGGTATAAACCTGGATGACTTTGGGTTAATTCATCAGCAAAGCAGCAAATCGTGGGTTAAAAATGCATGACACACATGGCTATAATGTGTTGTACCTTTTGATAACTATTTATATCCATGTTTATAATGCTTTATGAAGGCATTATAATGTGTGATGAATGTGTAATGAAGTGAGCCTTGTGATTCCATGTTTACCAGCCTCCCTGAATGTGAAAGGATGTGGTCTCTTCCCGAAACGGTGAAGTTGTAGTTTGTGCAGGTGGCTTGCCCAGATAGCACTGCCAGTGCTTTGTTCTCCCCGAATCAGCAATCTCCTCTCAAATATTATAATATGTCCTTATAAATTCAGTGTTCTAGAACATCATAACACACAACCTTAAATAAGCTACCAGAAGAGTATGGGTACTAAAGGGATGTTTGTTATCCGAGGTCATTGTTTTACTTTCATAAATCCCACGGTTTATTCACCAAGGAAACTTGTATCCACAGTAACCTGCCCTGCTTGTGATCTTCCATCTCATGCTGTCTTCAGATCCCACGTCCCTCTGGACTCATATTCCGGCGCTCTCCGCTCGTCCATCATGAGTGAAGATTTCACACTGTATAACAGACCATATTTTCATTTTATGTCTTTATTCTCTATTATAAGTTCTGCTGTAAGTTTTCCAGAACTGACAATGAAAGTTTGTTTTTTATTATCTTATTAATTCCTGTCCATCCATCCATCTTCCCAGTACTGGGTGATGGGATTATTAATATCATATTCAGTTATTTTGGGATTCCACTTTTGCTGAGTGTCTTTTTTTCCTACAAAAATTGTACAGACAGTTTTCCCACTGTGATTCTGTAAAGGACTGCAGGGCAAATGGAACACACAGAACATAAGGTCACCAGACTGTAAATTATAGCTTCTTTAATTAAACGGTTGGTACTTGACTATCTCAGCAGAAAAACACAGGATGGACGGAGATTACTAGGAGAGCAGTTTTCACAAACACAGAGCAGCACAGAGCACATTCCTTCCAAAACAATTCCCTTTCTTCTTCAGTCCTTCAAGCACCGTCAATTCAACCGGGACTCGGAGGAACGAACAGCAATGAAAATTTAGTAGCTCAAATCATTGTACAACTTTGAATTTGAATGAAATACTCTTACAGCATTTGAAATAACCTCATGCGCTTGCGAAGTGGAGAACCTGTCTTACCCCTGTCTTTGAATGCTTGTAAGTTGAAAAACTTGCGAGATGTTCATGAATTCTTCATCAGTGGGTTCTGAATAAGTAAGGGACATCTTTTACATATTCAAGTGGCTGAACTTGACAGCCATTTGAACAGGAGCCTGTAAGAGTTCAGGCTCCCTCTCCGCACTGTTCGCCAGGAACAGGTCCCGTCTTCACCAGAGTCTTGGAGAACATCAAATGCTTCAGACCAGACGACCAGGCTTGTGTGCTTTTTCAGTAGAGCACTGTGCTCTGACATTGTCCTTTTAACATAAACAAGGGACGGACCATACCGCATGCCATGGATCTTAAAGGAGAGACGCCGGCGTTTACCAGCTGCTGATGAGTTTCAGAGTGCCCCGAGAGGGGGTCAGGAATTCCATTCAGCTCTGAGGTTGTAGTGCACAGGTGTTGATTCCTCAACTGAAATTACTGTATAAAATTCATTTATAAATCACTGTATCTGACATGTTGGGACTACTCCAGGCCCACTCTTTAAAATTGAAATTACTTCTTCCAAATAAATGTCATATATAATAGGAAAGGAAACCTCTTCAGAGTCTTCCTGCTTTTCTCACTTTCCTTATGAATATAAAGGTGTCCTTTTTATATAATATTCTGTTATTACAGAATTTCATTTGGGAGGATCTGGATTCAGATAACCTGCAACCGTATCTATTTTTGAGAAGGACAAAGTCACGGTGAAAAAGTTTTAGAACTTTTTTTTTTGACTGCAAACATGCTTACTGCTGCTAAGGTCGATATATATCGAACCAGCAGTTTTAAATAACAGGTTTGGTGCTGGTGAGCCTGTGGTTGTACTGTGGCTATGTGATTATACAGGTGGTGGAATGACATTCCAGAGGATTGTGGGTCCAGTCCTGTGTAGGACCAGCTGTTTCTGTTTGAGGATAGCATCTATTGAGAGGTTCCTGTCATAGTCGCCACTGAAACGTGTTTCTGCGCCAGGCATAGGCCTTGGGGGTCTTGGGGAGGTCCTACTCCACCAGACGACTCCATATCATCGTCCTCTCCCTAATGCAACACGACAGTGTTCATTTATTCAAGTACCCCCGCTGTGGATATTAAAAGGGGGGGGGGGGCTAGTATAGTCGGTGGGTGGTGACTAACCCCCCTCCCTCAGTCCAGATTGAAATTCAGTCCTCTTTCCTGAGACCTGAACGCGGGTCCCCTGGTTAAATCCACGCGTCTCTCTGATGTGTCATCATTCCGCGCTCTCGACGGTCCTTTGCGTAATCTCCTCTCTACCTGTAAACATAACCTTTCTATGAACTAAACCTTCTCTCCATTTTTGTTTACACATGAACAAGGTTGCCATGGAAATAAGATGCATCTTACAGCATTGAACTGCATGATGCTCGTCCAAGTATTTATTTATTCACGAGAATGATTTTGTTCCAACTGTTCTCATAATGGAGATGTTTATTGCGCACTGTTCAGTGAAGGACTTGCTTTGATGAAGGTTTTTGCCATCTCTTATTTTAGAAACCACCTCAAATATTCTAAAGTTTGCATACTGAACTGATGTCCCGAATTGTTTCTGTGTATCTACTTTAATCGTTACGGAGGCAGGCAAAAATTAAATGGGAAGTTGAACGAAGGGTTTAATTAACCAAAGTGATGTCTAGTTAATTATGATGCGATTATCTAAGCCATGATTGCTTAATTACTGGCAAATGTAAAGAGCGGGTGGACTGCACCTTATCGGTGGATTTGACCATTCTCATTCTGAGCACCGGGCCCCCGAAAGAGTCACGCCAGACACGTGACCCACGGAGCCATGACACCAAACCCAGCCGAGAATGCCTGACATGAACTGCACCATTGTTCACTGGAAATAGCTTTCAAATCTGAGCCGTAATAAGAATCGCTGGTGCCACGCGAGATAACGGGCTGGCTTTGTTTAAAATGGAACAGTCTCCCCGTGACCGGCTTCTCTGAGACAGAGGCCGCCGTCCCCGATTTGATTCGGATGTACGGCTGGGTTTAGCTGTGCCCCAGCCCCCCCCCCCGGGGTGCCCCTTTTCCCCGGCTTTATCTCTGAAATGTTAAGCAGGGGGGGCAAAGGGAGGTGAACCGTAGGGACGCATGGAAAAATCCGGCATCCCCAGGTGGAAAAAAAAGGAGAGAAATGTTTGAATGAGAGGCAAAGGCGTCCTGGTTTTGGGGGCGTCGTTTATTATGCCTCTCCCCCCGCGGGTAGTCCAGAGAGGGAGTCCTGGCCAGGTTCCCGTCGCAGCAAACACCTTCCGCCGGGCCGCCATTGGCTGTTTAGCCTCGCCGCGGAAAAGCACGCCCCACCTTTCTTATCTCCCCGCACTGCCGCTCTGGTCCTGCAGTTGACAAACGCTCGCTTTTCACCTCACACACGTGGGGGAGGGGGGTATTAATTTTCCACTTCTGCAAAAAAAAAAAAAAACATTCACAGGATGTGCTTAGTAACATCGCTTAAACCCACAGGTGACGTCAGCGCTGTAACAACGTTGGCGGTGCTAGCGACATTAACGCCGCTAGCTGCCCATCCCGCTCTCTTTATTCTTGACCTTGAGGCTAGTGTAATTATTCATGAGGAATCGGAGGCAGTGTTTCCCTGCCACTCTCTGCATCTGCCGTCCCTTTCCCACAGTTCCCTCACAGATGACATTTGATAAACGACTAATATTGTGTGACATTTTCGTCCTGAGGTGCAAGGCCTTCTGTGCAAAAACCCAGACACTCCTGCCAAAAACCCTTAATGTGCTTAATAACTACTCATTTAACTTGGTGCAGATCTTAATATGCTTGGCATTCTGGGAGATGGCTCCATTCTCCTGACACCTTTCAGCTGTCTGCAGTGTAACTGCAGTAACTACTAAAGAATATGTCATCTAATTCCAGTTACATTGAAAAACAAAAGCTATGGTAACACTTTCTAGAAAGCCATATCTACAAGAATCTATGAACATATTCATTACATATTATAATACATTCATAAAGCATTATAAACATGGTTCTAAATATATATAATAAGACATAACACATTATAGCCATGCTTATTAAGCATTATGAATGCTTTATGAAGCTCTCATCTATAATGTACTATGGATAATGCACTATGGCTCTCATCTATAATGCATCCTTGAGGCTGACCATTCTAATGCATTATGAAGGTATCTATAACACACTAAATGATAGCTTTAAGTAAAGTGTGACCAAAAATCAATATATCAAGGAAATTCATAAATACTATAGGAAATAATATACGGATGTGATGTATTGTATTTATATATACCTGCCAAACTTATGTAGGATAAACAGCTGGAAGATTGACAGATATATATGTATAATAGCTTAATTCCATTTGACTCTTGCCCTGCACGGTTTTTTGTCCATTCTGTCCCTGATTCTGTTTCAGTCAGCAACTAAGACCCAGGAGTGTATCTGCCCCCCACCACCACCACTCCACAACACCCTTGAATGGCAGAGTGTTGTTCTACTCATATTTGCTTCCATCATTAACCTGCGTAGAGTATGGTGGAAGGCCATATTACTTCAAAATAGCATCTCATACCGCAGCTACCAAAACCCGCTGAGTGCAAGAGGCTATGATTTATTTTTAAAAAGCACGTGAATTGCAGAACTTCCGAAAAGTGTGGCTTCGCCCACCATTGTCTTCTCGAGTGGCTTCGTCGTCCGTGGGGCTTGGGGGCTGAATCCTTGAAGGCCCCCTTTTTTGAGTTGTGCCATTCGGTGAGAAAGCCTGCCGGTGAGTCTACGCTGGGGGGCTGTCACGGACAGGGCCTTGCTGGCTGAGTTGGGCTGTTGGGGGAGGGTCCCATATTGCCAGATGCCCGTCTCACCCGCCGGGTAGTGGGGTGGGGGGGTGGGGGGGAGCTTCAAGCCACTTATCTAGATTGTGATCCAAGCTGTACTGTCACTCTAATTGGCCTGAACCTCTTCCTGCACTTGGCCATTGATGAAACAGATGTGTTGTGTCTCTCCAACGGGCGGGACACACAAGCCAGGCCGGCC
>JABFEA020000054.1:7958593-7974166 GCA_019775915.2 Cyphomyrus plagiostoma
CCCCCCCCCCCCCCCCCCCCCCCCCCCCCCCCCCCCCCCCCCCCCCCCCCCCCCCCCCCCCCCCCCCCCCACTCCTGTCCGCCATCTGTCACGCTCTCCTCTCGGAGACAGTCCCTCCCCGGCCTGATCGCCACCCCGGCGGAGAGCACACTCCGCAAACCAGATGCTCAGACCACGACACTGGCTCCGTAATCCTCCAGCCGCCCTGTCGTGGAAGCTCTTGCCACTTACCGCCATCCGCATTTCCATTCCCGGGAGCGAGACGGGGACGGCGCCTTTCGGGCAGGAACACCTGAGCCTGAGAGAATGCGTTCTGCCCGACGCTCCTTCCTCCACCCTCTGCCTCTCCTCTCCTCCCATCATGCTGTGCATCTCTCTTACGCCATCTGGGCTCCCATCCCAAAGCTCTTCATCAGCTCGCCACCCGTTATTCCCGCCCGCTCCGTGACCGAGGGGAGGCTGCACATTATCCGTCTCCCTCCAAACATGCATCCCATTACCCTGCAGGTTCTCCTCCAGATCCCCGCTCTGAACGAGGGCCCCCGTCTGCGAGGGATGCCTACAGATCCTTTTCCCAGCAGCGGCGTCAACAGCCCCCTGATTACTCCTACCTCCTACCGCATACTGTTATTTAAAGGTTTCTGTAGCTTTTCGAACCATCGCTCACGTTATGTAATATTAATAAGAACAATGTGGCCCATAGCTATTCAGCGTAGTGGACAAAGAGACTCAGGGCCGGCTGACTTTGTGTGTGGGCCCCACTAATCAGACAGGGGACGGAACAAAGTTTTCAGCTATAAAATCTGAAAGCTTTAAGACATTTTACACCGTTTGTTATTGAGTGACTGTGGTAGAGTACTGTATACCGGTATTATCCTATTATATAAACCTAATTTAGAAAGAAGTCTCCATATCTACAGGTTTCGTTGATTTTTTTTTTCTTCTGTTTTTGGCACCGGCTTAATTGGAATAGTGCTGTTAGCTGCTGCTTATGAATCCCTTTTCTTGCAAAGATCTGTCAGACAAGACAAAGAAGCGATGTGGTACAAAGAACTCAAAGGGAGAGAAATTACTGTCATTCGTCGGGAGTGCAACCAACTTAACAAAGTAATGTGTCAATTTACCCTGCACTCAGAATCCATTTTTAACCCGTAATTTAAGGGTGTCTTTTCGCTGACATCTTTCTAGGACTCGATGAAATCTGCCAGCAATTGCCTTCATAATAATGGCTCCGGCTCAGAGACTTACTGGTGTGTTTTACTCGCCAGTGATTTCTGTCTCCTGTAATCAGAAGAAAGCCAAGCGTGAGGGCAGGTTAGGGAAGCAGGAATGAGCCTAGGAGCAGGAACCAGGGAAAGGGGTGAGCATTTCCGATGCTTAGGTAGAATGGCCTGGAGGAGTTTGACCAGACAGTGAAGGAAAAGCGGCCAATGAGAGCTCAGCATATGTGGGACCTCCTTCAGGACAGCTGGAAAATCATCCCAGGAGGCTGCCTCATGGAACTGGGGTAGAGGAGTCAGTAGGGTCAGCCAGTCCCAAGGGTAATTGGGGTTAATGGCCCAATGGTAGGGGTTTGCTGCTGACCAGGGGTTTGAACCCCCCACAGTTACTCCCCCTCCCAATTAATTTTTGTGTTTAATACTTTTACGGTTTTGGTGACTTTATAATTAATCTAAATTGTAGAGAACAGTACAGATAAACGTTTCTATGGGTGCGTGTGTCCAAACTTTTGATTGGTGCCATAGACTGTTCCTAGCGAGTCGAGATGATGATCATTATTTGCTGTTTATATATATCATTGTTCCTCTATTATTTATCAAATACAGGGGTGACCGTAAGCCTGGAGCCTAAACCAGGAGCAGGGGATTCCCTGGACAGGGTACCAGTTCGTCGCAGGCTGTGAGCTCATACACACAATCACACATTATGGATAGTTTATCTCAGAGTTTCTGAACCCAGTCCTCAGGGACCCCCAGGCAGTCAGACATTTCGCTCCCAGCCAGCCCCCAACATACCTGCACCGGGAATTTGGTGTTCTTGTTTACTTGGTTGTTTGCTTTCAGCTTTGCCCAGAGCTGGGAGGGAGCAGAATTGTGCACTGTCTGGGAATCCCCGAGACACCAGTTTACAAATGCCTCATGTCTTTGGCCTGTGGGAGGGAAAGCAGCCTAACTTGGGTTGAATGTCATAACTGTAGAACAGTGTTTCCCATTCTGGTCCTGGGGCACCAACAGCCAATCCAGGTTTTTTCTCCTTCCTAGCTTGCAAGGGAGCAAAAACATGGATTTTATGTGGGTCCTTGGGAAACACTGTTGTAAACTCACACGTCTGGGGGATGAAAGCAAACCCTGTGACCCTTGTTGTGTTTGGCCACTGACCACTGAGCTTCCTACTTGTAACCGCAGCGCTGTGAAATGTAGTTCTGCATCTGCAGCTCCTATGACAGTAGGAATTTGCATATTTATATTACAGTTGCAATTAAAAACACAACTGAGCTCAAGGTGCCAATTAGTTATCACCCACAAAATTATGGATTCAGCGATAATAGAGATTTAAATGCAGAAATGCACAGGATTAAAAATAACGTCGCACACAAATTCGGAGACACTGACATTTAGATGGAGAACCAGTGGCACCTCGCTGGACTTTCTAATAATAGAGAATCGTGTGACTAAACAACCACGGGATTTATGCCGCATGTTGTCATGTGACAGAAAGGGCGACAGGAGAGACACGCGGGGCAGAATTTCTGACCTTCTGCAGGACCTGCCAGGGAGGGTGCCCTCCGCCCTCTCTTTACCTGACAAAATAACGGTGTCACCCAGATTCACCTGGTAGCTGGCCGCTAGCTCACATACACCCCCCCCTCACCCCAACTACCATCACGCATTTCAAAGGCTTCTCCATATCTCACATAATCTCTGCTGTCCTGCCCAGTCATTTATACCATAATGTCTCTACACTCAGTGGGCAATTTAGTCTCAATACTCTGCGATGAAACATACGCCTGTGGAAAAGATACCCTTCTTTGCCCCTGTTTGAATTGCAAATATTGCATGTAAACAGCCACCTTCTCTGTGATATATTTACCCCTATGCGGGGGTATGGCAGCAACATGTATTACAGAGCAGGAAGTCTGCGGTGAAAACAGTATAAACACAGATACCGTGGTAATGACCAGAGGAGAAGCATTCTGAGTAACTGTGATTGTGTCTGATAACAAGAAGGTCCCATGATTCCCTGATGTTACTAGAATCACCATGAGAGCCTCTCTGCCTACGTATCCTATTTAAATTCTCCTCATTTCCCCCAAGAATGAGTCGTGAGGAGAGAAGCATAGCCGTCTCTCAGTATTTGGCTGACTGAAAGAATCACGCAGATCTTCAAACCTTATAAATGTACGCAGTGGATATTGTTCTGCCCTTCTGCTCGCATCACAAACATCTGTAGAAGGGAGAGAGAGATTCCGTTAGTGAAATCTCATGGCTGTGTCGTCCATCTTTTATAGAAGAGGGTAGCGGTACATCATTCATTCCCATGGTGAAATGTAGGAGATTCCACATATCCCATAATGCACTGGTGAGAGATACTGGCACACATGTATATATGTCGTATACATTTTTTTTTTTTTTTTTTTGGGGGGGGGGGGCACCACTGGAACAGCTGGGATTAAGATTGCTCAAGAGTCAAATGGTGATATATTAACTCTGCCTGCTATGGGATTCGATCCCATGACCTTGCAAATACAGATGTATAACCCGCTGAACTTCACACCGCCCTTCTATACCCCATTTGTGTAGTGCTGGGCTTAATTTGTGAGGTAATAAATAAGTAAAACCGACTGGTTCCCTCTGAGGCAGTGAATTCCCAGAAAGGCCTCATCACAGATCCCCCCTACACACACACACACACACACACACACACACACACACACACACACACACAAACACACACACACACACACACACACACACACACACACACACACACACACACACACACACACACACACACACACACACACGCACACACACACACACAAACACACACACACACACCTTTCTTCCCATTCCACACGGCACTGAGTCACACACAGTGACTTGTTCCCAGTGGCTATGCAGTGCAGTCTGGGTGATTCGCCTCATCTTCAGGGATGATGTTGTTTCCTTTAACTCCAACACCTCTGTCCCCACCTGACTCCCTCCCCATTACAAAAATAAATGCTAAATACGCCTCGCCTTGGCACTGAAGAGCTGATTCAGACTACATGTTTTTGTGGTTCTGTGGGTTTACTGAGTATCTGCAAAAACCTCCTTGTTGTCCGATTTGAGTGAATCCAACAAAATATCTATTCGTTTCTATA
Organism: Cyphomyrus plagiostoma; assembly: GCA_019775915.2. NCBI lineage: Eukaryota > Metazoa > Chordata > Actinopteri > Osteoglossiformes > Mormyridae > Cyphomyrus > Cyphomyrus plagiostoma. The sequence continues at coordinate 7,962,957 of JABFEA020000054.1, forward strand.
TCTGTTTGTCACAGATTTACTTGTTTATTCGCTCCCCATTTTGGCTCAATGTGGGAGATGCATTGCGGAGAGATCAGTGCATATTGAAAGGGAATGCGTAGGAATTGATGCATGTAGAGGCAAGAGGCATGCAATATATGAATATGAAAATTAGCTGTATCGGGTGTCACAAGACACTTTTGGGAAAACTTCACCTTTCATTAATGATTAACATCAATCTAATTTATCTCTAATCTATAATTGAAGCAACAATGAAGAGTAATTAAAATGAATTGATAGTGCAGGACCTAAATTCACTTCACAAAATATTGTCATAATGAAATATCTGTAAAATGACCATTTCTGGTCATTTTATCTCCAGTATGAATGCATGCAGAGATAGTCATTCATTTCACTGGAGTGATACTTAAAACACACTGAATATCGGTATTAAATGTTGCAGAAACTTTAATATATATTTTTAATTCCACTTTAAGTCTCTGTCGTCATGATGCAAGAAATGCGATGACAGCCATCACGCCACAGGTTTAACCGTGGGACGCATCAGTGAACGTTGCGTGCTGTGGCACGCGGTCACCTGCATCCCCTCCGAACCGTGATTCAATCACGTCACCAGCAATGGGTCGGGGGGGGGTAATTCCATCCACCCCCACCCATATTTCCAGTGAGATTGAATTGAATGCAACAAGGCAGAAAAAATGGTGCTCATACCAATATGTGAAAACAGGGCCTTAGATATTATCAGTTTATGGCTATACATTATATGGAAATCAAATCCTGGCTGCGGCCGTTTCTCCATTTTGTTGCTGAATGGAATGTTTCTTTTTCCCTGCTACATAATTTCCATATTTGTGATCCCTTAAGATATCTGTCCGGCGGATCCTCAGGCTCTGGCTTCGCCAAGCCCAGATTCCCGAGCTATGATGGGATAGACATCATTCCCGGGGTCTTGCGGAAAACCATGGATGGAGGGTTGGTGTATGAAGGGACCTGCTCATCGGCGCAGTTCTGAGTTCAGTCTTCTTCCTGAAATACCTCAGCACATGTTTATCGTTTACTAAAAAGAAAACAAGAGCTAAGATTTTGATTGTTTATGTCTTATAACAATTTAAGCTTCCCAGGGTCACTGTGGGTGGAATGCTGTAATATTACATGGGGGACTTTGTCAAACAACATCCATCCTGCGACAGCATGGGTGGGCCCCCGTACACCCCCACCCCCCAGATGGAGCTCAAGCCCAGCTAGTCAGTGTTCACAGCGAGCGATGCAGTACGATAAAAATGATTGTGTCTGATAAGGAATGTGAGTGCGTGGTTAGATTAATCAGAGGGAATGTGTTGGTAAATAGATTTTTTTTCTTTCTTCATTTGGTCTTAGTAATACCCTGGGTCTTGTAAAAACTATGATGTTGAGTACGTAGTGTGTTTTTGTCACCTGGTGATTTGTTCTGGGACTGGCCCACTTGATTTTTATGCCCTGCCCCCTCTATAAATTCTGACTCCACTAATGCAGGCACTCATTCAGCAAAATGCATGTTTTTTAAGTCACGGAATGTAATGGAATTACCTAGAAGAAACACAGACGATGGACATGCGAACTCTACACCCACACAGACGGGAGCAAATCCACAACACGCAGAGTTCGAACTCCGTCCTACCAAGTTTTCAGTAATTAAAAATGCGTCACGTTGGGTGAAGCCTGCCGATTACTTCCACCCTCAGCCATTTTTAGAATTAGCTTTTCAAATCGGAATCCCCCAAGAACAATTTCATTGCTAATTGGTAATAATTTTGATGCCAGCAGAAACAAATGGAATGTCTAAGAGCAACTACAATCACATCTTTTGTGGTTCTTCCGGTTCGTGAGCTGCTGTGCATGGAAATAGCACCGCGGCTGAAATCGGCTGTCCTTCACAAATTGCCATTCCGGTCATCAATTTAGCTTTCTCATATATCACTTTTCTGTTTTTCACAATTATTAGAGCCAACACAGTATTTCCCCCCTTTTATAATATCCCTCCTTCTTCCAGTGAATAAATAAATCATCCACACAAGCCCATTAGTTAGCAACCCAAAAATCTTCATGTAGGAAGGCAGATAGGTTGGTTTTTAGGGTGAGGCTTTGATCGAGAAGCCTACGAAGTCTTAGCCTGCGAGGAAGAAGAAATTGAAAAGTGAGTGCTTGAAGCCGCTCTCTCCCATTCTGGAGTTGACAGTTAGTAACGCATGCACCATGACATTTCCCATGGGCAAAATGAGGGGCCATTCAGTAAAGAGGCTTCCGTGGTAGAGATTGATCTATATTTAGGCACAGAAAGGGAGTGTTTAATTAGCGCAAAGGTCACTCAGAAATCCTAAAAAGCTGACCTTAAGAAGATCAAAAATTGTGGCTTCTAAGCTTCTGCTCGGATATGGCTATTTTGCCGCTGGAGGAGTTTGTTGCTATGCTCGCGACTTTTTTTTCATGCGTCAGAAAAGTTCTCCAGGGCCGAAATTCTTAAGAGTGCACGACATAGTAAGATGTTCAGGCTTGGGAACTTGATGAGTGGGTGTTCATCTGCCCTTCAAAATGAATGTATTTTCACAATCAGAAGTATGTGAGCTTGTTGCACAAGGTCCTCTTTGCCCATCCCTTCACACTGCTCCCGTAAATTAACAGAATTTACTCTTTTTTTTTAATCATGAGCTCCAGCTGGATGTACGACTTTATCCTGTTTATTGCTGTACTATTTTCAATAAGGAAAGAGTTTTTTTTTCTTCAACATAGACATGAACCAGAGGGGGCAGTAGAGGGTAATATCACAAAAGATGGCAGCCAGTATGACATGTGACCCCCATCCCCACAAATACAGAGGGAAAGGGGGGCGGGGTCAAATAGGAAGTCGTGACACCATCATTTAATGGGGGTAGCCGTGTAAGCGACGTAAATGCAAGGAAGGAAGGCCGAGACCAAATAAAGACACTCTTCATTTTAAGTGACTCTAATCCAATTAAATGGTAGTTTGGGGCTAGAAACAAATTCGAGCTCCTGACTTCAGTGTGAGCTTTAGCAAAATGTTTATTTTCCATCTAATTGAAGTGATATCTAGTGTTTTTTGTTTTGTTTTTTTTTTGTCGTCTATGTAGAGCCGCATAGCTTTCACCTTTTGATCTACACGCGCCAACAAGGGGAGGTTAAAAAAAATGCTCTCATTTGAAAATGCTCCATGCATGGCAGGCAGATTTCCGACATCCTAGTTTTCCATCAGTCTCTGCTCACGGCGTGTAAAAATCATAAGCGCTAGCCATAAAGAGCCACATTATCGCCACGGATTTTGGAACTTGCGGTAAATCCAGCCCCTGACTGCTGTTTGATATTTAGTGTCATGTACGATTAACCACCCGACGACTGGGGGTCCTCTAATGGTTCGAGGCATGTGGTGTTTTGCCAGCTTTAAATTATTTTAAATTATGGCCTCATCTGCGTTTTCCGTGTCAGGTAAGAGAACCCTATCACCACTGCTGCTGTAGGTGGTATTAAACACAGTTTTCTGTGATCAGTTTTGAAGTTGACAACAAAGGTCATCACAGGATGAATATACAAGTTTTAGCAAAGAACTGCTTTATTTTCATCCCTGCTTTGTGATTCCTGGGAAAGAATCCAGGCCCCCCCAGTTGACCTTGTTAAGGATAAGCAGGTTTGAAAATGGATGGATGGATGGATGTAAATTAATGCCAGTTATAATCTTACGCCCTGCATTGATTCATCTCCCATTAACGGTTAATCAGCACAAGGTTGCAGAGCTCAGATATAGAAACAGCCGCTGGAGTTTTAGAGTAATGCAGAGTAATGTAGAGTAATGTCGCCATCAATATTGTTCATTCGCACAATATGTTTATACCCTTAGCCTATGTCCTTTTACACGTCACGGTCTCAGATTATGAAAAGATCCTGCAGACAATTACATCCGTAACATTGATAAGGTTCACTGGGCTTCAGGTTATGCCAAGTAGCATGATAGCGGCTTTGAAATCCTCCCTCCGATTTTTTTGTTACTGAAAAGGTATGAAGGCAGGAGGTAAAATGATTAGTTTGAACCCCATTCGAAATTTTAGCCCCTCAGTTGTTGAAATGTACAGCGGGGAATCCCCCCTATCAGCAAGGCACCCCCCGCCCCCCCCCCCCCACACACACACACACTTTCATTTGGCAAAATGAAGGACCCCCACTTTATTCGGAAAAGGGACCCATTTCTGGTTGTGTTAGGTCTCTCTCCATTGTGAGTTGGGCCCCTTTTCCTCTCATTCGGCTGGGTTTGCACCCACAGACACGCTGCTGTGGCTCACCGGTGACTCTTCCTCACAAAAAAAAAATGGATTAATATAAGCAATTAAGCACCTCCTCGTACTACAGAACCGGAGCTGCCCGTGCTAATCAGTGAGCATGTCGTGGCTGCGATCATCACCCCACCCCCCATTTCCATGGAGATGTTGGCGGTTGTAAATCTCCGCTGGAAACACCAGAGCCGCAAATGAGGATTCCGAACGAGGGCGGAGAGTCGGCGTCGCGCGGAAACGTCGGGGTCACGTTAAATTAGTCAGGGAAATACATATGAATAGCATTGATAATTCCCGTAATAATTAATGCAAACTGAATGTGCCCAATGATGTGTTGGTGTGTGAAATGTGTGTACCACGTGTGAAAAATAAGCGACGCATCGTCTCCCTCGCTCTTCTGCTTGACAAAATGACACGTTGACGTGTCGAGCATGGGAGTGCACTGGGGGATTTTGCCGCTCTCCTATTGGTATTTATTAGTCACTAGCTTCTCCGCAGGACGATGGGCGCCAGGCACCCAGGGATGATGGGACTTAATTACCGTCAGCATTTAGGCCTAATGACTGATAAATGGAAACGATTATCCTGCCACTATCAGCCCACCTTTCCAGTTCCGTGGCCCAGGATTGTTCCTCCAGACAGCGGGCCGCTCCGGACGAGCCAGCTGGCACAGTGGGGGGCGTGTGTATGTACCATGGTGACTAAACAGTGCTGATCCGGGCGTGTTGTTTAAGGGTGCTAATCTTGGCTTAATCTGACTATAGGTGGCGCCAGTGTGGTTAACACACCCGTTGTGTCGGCGGTACTGTCACACCAGCAGCTACCCATCACTGTAATGGTGATATAATAGTCAGTTAAACCTGCCAGAGTCGGCACCAGCCAATATGAGGAGGACCCACAGAGAGTTCAGAAAGTGTCAGGCTTTTCAGACGAAAGGCCTGCTCACTAATCAGCCCAAAATTGTGGCCGGGAATTCGGGGGGGGGGGGTCACCACTGAGCTGTCGTGTGATTGGCTAAACCTGGCAAACAGGTCCTGGTGTTCGGGAATCAATATCGTTTCTTAATGGCTGAAGTGTTACATGACCAGCATTGGACTCTATAAAATGTCATGAATGTGACTGTAATCGGTAAGCTTGGGGGAGACGAGACTGAAATGCAAGCTGGAACAGAACAGGAAGAAAATGGAGAAAATACAGCTCTGGACATTTTTTGGGCAGTCTCTTGCTTGCCGGCTCTGTGCAGTGTTCGGGGGAAAAGCAGCAAAAGCGTAATAAAGACATTTAACGGCGCTAAATATCGTTCCCAGGCGTAAATGGAAATACATCGGCCAAAATTCATATCCACACTGAGAAAAAAACTAATCTAAGTACAAACACGGCCTGCATTTTCATTTAACTAAAGATGTGGTGGCACAGTGATGCAGTGATTAGCACGTGTGCTCACACCTCTGGGTCCTGGGTTTCAGTCTCTGTCGGGGTGCCAAGTTTGCATGTTCTCCACATGTTGTCGGGGGGTTTCCTCCAGGTCCTCTGATTTCTCCCTACAGTCCAAAAACATGCATAGCTCAGTTTAACTTACCAAATTGCCCATAGGTCTGCGTGTGTGAAGGAATGGTGTGTGAGTGTGCCCTGTGATGGGTTGGCACCTCATCCTGCATTCTTCCTTGCTATGTGTAGTAGCCTCTGGCCCACCTGTGACCCTAAATAGGACAAATGGTTATAGATGTTATTTTAGAAACATCAAATGTGGCCTTGGTTCAGTTTTTCCATATTTATTTTTAATTAAAGTTTTAAGTCCATCCTTCAATCTACTAGCCACTTATCCAGCAAATGTAGCCAGAAGCCTGGTGCCCACTGAAAGACGGATGGAGCAGAAGAAAGGGACATGGCTTAGTGGGGCCTGCAGCCAATCACAGGCCAGACACTCTATCTCAGAGACACCCATTCCCCAACCCTCATGTTTTTAGACGACAGGCGGAAAGCCACATAACACACGGAGTTCCGAGATGATGAAGGGGAATGGGGAATTTCAAATGTAAAGTGTAGTCAAACCGTATTGCATTTCTGCCATGTTTTGGGGCAGATGTTTATCCAGTAAACTAGGCATTCTGCCCCTTATACACATTTCAAGATGTGAGGTCATTCCTAAATTTAGACAGAAATATTTCTACGGGGGCGACATGGTGGCGCAATGGTTGGCACTGGTGCCTTGCACCTCTGCGACCAGGGTTTGAGTCTCTGCCAGGGTTTGATGGGTGTGGAATTTGCATGTTGTTCACCCTATGTCAGTGTGGGGTTTCCTCTGGGTTCTCTGGTCCCCTCCCCCCCAGTCTAAAAACAGGGTGAGGTTGATTGGAGTTACCAAATTGTGTGTGTCTGTGTGTCTGCCCTGAGGTTGGTGCCCCATCCTGGGTTATTCCTTGCCTTGCATCCATAGCCTCTGGGAAAGGCTGCAGTTACAGGAAAGAGTTGTACATGAATGGAAATTTTAGCTACAGATATTTCCACATAACCATCCTCAGACGCAGCAAGTAGGCTTCATCATATACTGTATACAAGGAGAAAACCACTGTGTGAAATCTTATCTATCTACCTGCCAGTAGGAAAAGTTGTAAGAAGACACCTAGTCTTCAGTTGAGGGTCTGGAGAATGCTTCCCATTTGAAATTTCCTAATGCAAATACTGCTTTGACCACGTCAGATGTGCAAGATCAATTCTTCCACACCTGGTTCTTTGGGAGTCTTTGTCAAAGTGTGACTTTCATCCGATCACCTCCAAACAGAGAGAGAGAGAGAGATAATGGGGATCGTTTCAACATGGGAGGGTGGGGGCCAATTTAGTCAAACAAGTAATATAAATATAAAACAAAATAACTATTCAGTGAGACAATTCAACGGCTCATTGGCTTCAAAAAAGGGGGGGGGGGGTGACAAAGGACAGAATTCCGGGACACGTCCTACAAAGGATACATTTCCTCTAGTTACCCAACCTGAATACTGCACTGGCCTTGCGTACAATAAAGAATCGAGATCGCCCCCCCCATCGCCTCTGGCTCCATTGTCGCGAGACGCCACCGTGATAGAGTTAGCTCCTCCTGCATGTTGAAGTCTTTCAGCACGCCGTCGATTGTGTTCATGGCTAGTGATCGTGCCCCAGAAGAGCTGACACACCTCGAGGGAAAAGCGACAAACTGTGAGGTCTGACCGATACATTAATAATTGGTCCCGATGGTCCTGCTAGGGATCTATGGGCAAAGAGAGAGAGAATGAGCCTCCTAGATGCTATTATTACTGACTATAATCAATCAGCGGGTGTCCATTTTGACAAAACAGGGCCAGCATCCCTTCACCCTCCTCATGTGCCTCCAGGCCTTCCCATCATGCAGTGCTGCATTCGCCTCATACTGTGTCGCCAAGCTACATTTAGCTCAAATCATTATTCTGTCCGTTCACTCATCTTGCTCGTTTACACATGTGTTCCGCAGACACAGATATGAAAGGAGCCGACGTTTTGGCAGCTGGGGAAGCGGACCATCGTCTGCCGCATGGAGATCCGCCAGCGCGGAGCCCGCCGCAAGCCCGTGCTGATAGCACTGATCAGGATTAGAGCGGACCCGCTTGCGTCGAAATGTTTGCTCACACGGCGAATGAACCTTCCACAGGATGCGTGGGTAGCCAACCACCTACATTTTAACGCGTGTTAGCTCAACCATTTGCCAGCTCCAGAATAAATAAGCTTGATAGCTGACTGGAAAATAGATCACCTCACATTTTCAGGCATCTCGTACCAATGGAATGATTCAGCACAATCTTGCATGGGTTAACGTCATCACACGCTGTCATACTCCGTGCTAGCAGTGATTTCATCATTTCAGTAAAGCTTTATAGATATTTGTAACAATAAGACAAACTACAACTGACACTGAACGCTGTAGCTAGTTTTTATGGGCCGTAAACTACACCTTTGAAAGCAACTTTTAGGAAAGGCTGAACGAGCGTGAACAACAAGTCTCTTCAGGTAAAGATATTTTGTTTGTTTGGGTGGGAAAAGGCCAAACAAACAAAACTATTTAACTTGAACAAATAACAGTTTCCAATACTGCAGGACCTAGAGATGGTAACCCTGTGTGTATTACATTGGGGCAAAAAAGAACCCAAAGCAAGAGCTTGCAAGCTGGGAGTGGGGAATCATCCTGGGTTTACAGGTGTGAAAAAAGTAGGATGCAGTAAGGTAAAGAATGGCAAGGGTACTAAATCAACCCCACTGAACAGAGTCACCTGACTCTCCTCCATAACACAGCCGGTGGACCCGCTGTCTTCACAGCGTCTGTTACATATTTTCCTTAAATGCAGATTTCGGTGCAACAAAGTATTTTGCCTCTATGGTCATGCTGAGGTTTCTGCCTTGAGATTTATGATTTCTGTTCAACTTCATGCATTGCACGGGTGATTATATTGTTCAAACCGAATGTTGTCGCTTATAAAAGGTTCCACGTAAGACATATAGCTATGATGTGCATGTAGTTTCTGTTACCTTTGCCTGGACTCACAAACCACTCCTGTCACGCAGGAATTAAAGGCAAAGCTCCTCATTTTTTGCTGGCTTTAGTGCCATATTTCTTTGCAGGCTAGTTTGGCATATAACTACGTTCACTGTATGCACTCCCATATCACCCTTAATTGATCCTGTGTTATACCAGAATCCGACATCTGCTCCGCTCGTTCTCTCCCCCGCTTCTCCCCTTAACCTTTTCCTTCACCTTAACTGCCAGCATGGTCACAATCTTGCCCTTCTTGGTCTACAAGAAACCTCATTTTTACCCACTGCCTCTCGCCCACCCCCTGCAATTTTCCCAACAAATGTGCTCCATTACCCACTCCTCTCGCCGCCACCCTCGAGTACAATTACGAAAAAATTAGGTGGTTCTTCAGCCACTGGGCATTAACGCGAAGAGAGCCATTCTCTCCCAACCTGAACCCCCTCCCCCGGGTAGCCTGCTTGGCTCGAATCGGCCTGCCAGAAGGCCCAGCATTAATGCTCACTGAACACAACATGACAATGCCAGGCCCTCCAGCGTGTTTTCTTTCGCCTACAGAAAAATAGACGCCGTGCCCCCGGACTGAACCGCAGCATCTCAGGAAAACACCCGGCTTCTCCAGCTGGGCTCTTTCCCCTTAAATGTTTCATATTATATTTTGACTTCAGTTCAATATTTGAAAAGTATAAAACACACACACACACACACACACACACACACACAAAACAGTGGTCCAGCTACAGTCATAACAAATGGTGGCACTAAATGCTACAGCACATTTTTTCCCTGCCATTTTGTACACTAAACTTCTTGTGGGTTCTGAAAAATGGATGATTATCCAGTGCACCCTCGTTTGTAAGGAGAAACGTGATAAAATGGTGCTCTGTTGTTTCCCCTTGGTTTAGGAGGTTAGAGGATTAGATAGACACTGGTTCCCATTAAAGCCACTTGTGACTTGCCCTTTCAAATCGGTTTATGATATTTTCAAATCAATAATCTCACATATTCTTTCTGTAATTGCTAGTTTTTCTTTTATATGTTGGGGAGACATAACAGGGGCCATAATTCATACAGCCAACCTTATCATTAGCCAATGATATGTTTTGAACCAGTGAGCGACAGGGGAAGGGCAACTCCAGGGGCCAATCAGCTTTCAGCTGATGTCAATGCACTGTGGCCCCACACCTGTGTAAGTCTCTAGACAGTGTTACCACACGCATCTTCCTGAATTCTTGCTTATGCAAAACCAGCTTCTGCCCCTACCTAATTTCGACATGTCGTACCTCATCTTTATCACCCCACATCAGTAGGATAGGCAGGACTCCAGTGTAATTCACACCATAATGATGCAGTGTGTCCCTAAAGGAACAGCCGGTACCAGCAAATGGCTCCTCGATCGGATCCGGTCAGATAGCTGCTGTCCGGGAGGCTGCTGTTTATTAATATATACACTGGAGCAGCACCACACACAGAGTATCACATCACTGGCTGTATAAAAGGTGGATACGCTCTCACTGAAACTGACATTTCTCTACAGGTTTCACAGTTAAATCAGCAGCCCCCCCCCCCGCCCCGTCCTGCGCTCAAGGGGAGGGAAGAATCGAAAATGACAAGACCAAAAAGACCCTGAGGTTTGCTGGGACTCTGATCACACTTAAAAGCTCTTGGCTCCTACCGATTCAGCTCTTTTCCCAGCCATGTGTGTTGACAGTGTTTTGGAAAACTCAACTTTTGCCGGACTTGTACGTTGTAAGGTCATCCTACATCACAGGGGCTTGAATATTTCTGCTGCCAGATGGTGTGTCATCTTAGCCTTTCCAAACCTTCTGTAAAGTCACCCAAGTATATACAACGACCATGTAAAGTGCCCGTAAATGTTTTGATTTGACCTCCAGCATATTGTGTTTAGCTAATCAATACCTCATCGTGTAATTTAACTAATCAAATAATGAATTAATTGAGCAGGTGGTCAAACTGAACAAATACATGGAATGGATATGGTGCCCCTGAAGAGACGTTTGGGAAACAAAACAATGTTCTTCTGGCTATTGAACAAGAAACCAATCACGTTTTTGAGAACAAAGATATTCTTGATAGTTTTTATTGTATGACTGTTAATTTGCATATGTTCTAATGTTAAATTGTTTTGTTTTCTGAGGAAATATACACTACCAGTAAAAAGTCTTTGTACACCACAGACCTTTACCACTTTTCCATTTACTTCATAAACTGAATTTTTTTATTCTTGTTAAGCACTGGAAAGTTGAGTGAACAACTATGAATGAAAATGTAAGTCAAATAAAACAAGTTTCCTTTATAACGTGGAAAGAATATGTGACAGTGCATGTCTGACATTC
>JABFEA020000054.1:7988323-7999379 GCA_019775915.2 Cyphomyrus plagiostoma
CCCCCCCAAAAAAGCACTTATCAGACTTGACCAGGGGTGTCAAACTCCAGTCCTGGGGGGCTGCAGCCCTATGTAGCTTATCTCTTTCTCTGTACCATCACAAATGATTAAGCTCAAGAACTGTGTGGTAATTAGCACAAGGAACTGAATCAGGTGTGTTAAATGAGGAGAAACTCAAAAATGTGCAGGGCTCTGACCCTCCAGGACTGGAGTTTGGCACCCCTGGACCAATGTTTTCTGAGGGGTCTCCAGACAAAACATCTGAGAACCATCTGGGGTGACACTCACGCTTTCAGACTCTCATGCTCACGCAAGGAATCTTACGGCGAATCTATATTATTCCATTATTAAACTAAAATTAGTCATATCAAAAGCGCTGGGGTTGGTTGCAAACCCTACAGACTATTTACAAGGCAATAAAACAATGTAAATGCATGTACAGACCTGTCTCAAATTGAAAATCTCATGCCAGCCAGCTGACGCAAGTTGGCAAACCTGCTACTACTGACAATGAAAGTTTTATTCATTCATTAATAACTCATAATCATAATGCAGCATCCCCAAGCATATAAAAGGTTAGCATATGGTACATTTTGACTGTCTTCTATAGTGAAATTCAACTGCATAATAAGATGTACCATTGTTACAATGCATAATAATTTCGCTATTACTAGTTTTATTATACAAGCTGAAATTTGCTCAGGGTAAAGATTAATCCTTGACTAGGCCCAACTTTATTCATGAAATTTTAATCAAAATATTTATGCTGCCCTTGCCGGCGAAGGGCACAGTATTCCAATAGCTCTGCCTGTAACAACCTGTAACAACGTGATCCAGGAGATCTTCTGTGGAACACAGATGGGGCGATGGATTCCATTATACAACGTTGAAATGCTTCCCCTTACCCTAATCCCTCTCTTACTATACTGGAAAAAGGAAGTGGAAAGTTTGCTCATAAAATAAGCTAGTGATGTGGAACTGTTTCATTAAATAGGAACCCCATGCTGCTGATGTAAAAATATATAGCCATTAAGCTAGCTAATTAGCTGTAGGTTTGTAAGCGAAAGTGTGATGGGAAATATCAAGTTAATGTTTTTTTTTTTGATGCTGGACGGAGGGATGGACAGATGGATGGAATTTAAATATAGCTAGTTAATAGGTAAATTAACATGCCATCACCCCAGACCTGATCAAAATGTACATGTATGTTTTAAATCTCTGCCCCTTCACTTGAAAAATATACAGCAAGGTTTTGAAAAGAACAAAATATACCACACCATTCAGATACCACATAAACGTTTTTAATAGCATTAATGAAAAATCCAGATTCATCAACGGTATGTTTTAGACACCAACAATATTGCAGCCAGCAACATTAACTTCACCGTTTCTTAATGAGGGAACCTTATTTTCTTCTGTTATTAAAAATCTTGGCTTCATGAGCCATTTTACAGTCCATTAATTATGGATACGTGTTTAAACAAAAGGGCTTTCTCTGGCTTAGAATGTCTTGTCCTTCACAAGTGACAGAAAAATAATGATCATAAAGCACATTGTTATTAGACCTAGACAATTATATATTTTACTCAGAGGTGGAAAGTTCGGGTCCAGACAGTAAAAATCCAGACCAAGATTTTATTTCAACCAACCAGTTGAGCACTCTGTGACTATGACTCAACTAGCTGGTTGAAACAAAATCTTAGTCTGGACTTTTACTTTCTGTACTTGAAGTATCCACCTGATTTAATACTGCGATGATGTCCATTAGGACATTCATTGAAGAACAAATGTAGTAGAATATATAGAATAAGACCATAAATCCTGATGATTTTGCAGTGAGATGAAGACCTTTGGTATTCATTTCACTTAAAATATAACTTTTGCTTAATTTTTATTGTTTTGTCTACTTAAAGAAAGTCTTTTCTCTACTTTATTAATGGCAAGCATCTTCTATGCTACCTACATTACTGACAACTTTTCATGGTTATTCTTTTTGTGTTCTTTACCTTCATTCACTGAAAAAGAAAGGGAAAAAACATCCAGTGAAAGACAGAAATCGGAAGTAAGAGTGTCATTTGTGCCTGCATAGAATATTCTTTTATCGTTGAGATCCCAGGGAAGGAGGTTTGAAACCTTCACTTTTTATGTGACTAGGAAAGTGTGTGTCATGTGGTCAGGATCCCACAATCTGCCATCGAATATCATAGTCTTGGTATGTTGCATAGCTGTGTCATTTGCCCTGCAAGGAAAGTGAGCTTAATCTCATCTTTATCAGGTGATGGTAAAGTATGGTGAAAGTCATCCACTTTCATCAGGATTGCGAAGTTTCTATCTTTTCCCAGAAAGCGTTTTCCCCAGTATCAAAAGTTTCAGCGTTGTGGAATTTCTGGGCGGAGTGGATCACTAGTTTTCACTCCAAATAACATCCTTGTCACTTTGGATTTCTCTGCCGCGAGGAAAATGTTCTGATATTGTCTTCTGCACCCTCTAAGGCGATTTTGGTGACGCCACCCAGTCCATCCCCTCCCCTAGATTACCGTCCTCAGTGAGAGGTGATTGAGGTACCCTCTAAGGCAAGGGTGCTCAACTCCAGTCCTGGGGGGCCGGAGCCCTGCACAGCTCTTGAGCTGAATAATTTATGGTGGAACAGGGCTCAGATACACAGGGCTCCGGCCCCCCAGGGCTGCAGTTTGACACCCCTGCTCTAAGGTGATTTTATGACGCCACCCAGTCCATCCCCTCCCCTAGATTACCGTCCTCAGTGAGAGGTGACTGAGGTACCCTCTAAGGCGATTTCGGTGATGAAAGATGGTTTTCGGATCACATACCTTCTGCCTTTTTGTGTGATTTAACAAGATAAAGTTTTAATACATTTATATATATTATATAATTTCATATATTAATATATACAGCTTAAGTGAAACATTTAAACACACCCACCCAGGGTTAAGACACAAAAATGATAAAATAGCATATATGGATTATGCTCTGACCAAAAAAGTATTAAACAAAAAAATATTTTTAGGGGGGTGCACTCAGATCCCACCTTTGGGCCCTTGAGCAAGGCCCTTAACCCCATTTGCCCCAGGGACTGGCTGACCCCACTGTCTCCTCTACCCCAGTTCCTGGGATGCTTTTTCAGCTGTCCTGCAGGAGGTCCCACATATGCTGAGCTCTCATTGACCACTTTTCCTTCACTCTCTGGTCAAACTCCTCCAAAACCATCACTACTGTGTTTAGGTCAGGTGACCAGGTCATGTGATGTGACACTATCACTCTCCTTTGTAGGCGGCTTGGTGGGGATAAGCTTTTGATTGGTACTGATTTTCTGACAATGGTGTACCATTTATAAAATGGTAAATGGACTGCATTTATATAGTGCTTTACTACTCTTCCGAGTACTCAAAGCGCTTTACAGTTCATGCCTCACATTCACCCATCCACACACCGGTGGCAGAGGCTGCCATGCAAGGTGCCAACCTGCACACTGGGAGCAATTTGGGGTTCAGCATCTTGCTCAAGGACACTTTGATGGGGTCAGGAGAAAGCGGGGCTTGAACCGGCAACCCTCTGGTTGCCAAACGATAGCACTTCCTTCTGCACCACCATCTTAGATAACCTTTATTAATCCCACAGTTGGGAAATCAGCATTGTTAGAGGAGCAAAAATGACAAAGTACAACAGAAGTAACAAAGTAGCAATAAAGTCTATAAATTCCCATATGCCTTTATCCAGACATAAATCTCTTCAAAACATGACATACCAAAAACGCTAGCTTTTTACAAACTTGCACAGTATTCTATCCAGTGCTTGCAAATACAGGTAAGCCATCATTTCCAAAAAGGAACTTTTAGACACTGGCCTCGGGCGATTGATAGAAAGGTCCAGTCTGAGGTAATAATGATGTGTCTGTTATTCCTCAAACAGTGACCCTGGAAGACAGACCACCTCAAGTCCCTCTCTACAGAACATCCTTGTGTTGCAGGCTTAGGTCGACACCTGCACTTCCTGGGTTCGGCTGGTCGTGCTAAATATGATCTCTTTTTGCATCCACCCTGCTTTGTGGAAGCTGAGTGTTAGCATATAATTATGGGGGCAGGGACACCGCCTGATTCAGGGGGGACTCAAGTGACAGCGATTATCCTTAATGATTCACTTCACCTGCGTGTCATTGCTGGGTTTAGATACAACTTTTCATGTTGTTGCCTGTTTCATTTTCAGCCTCAGTGCCCTACATTGAAGTTACTCTTCCCGGAACCACAATAAAGACTTTTGATATATGCATTTTCCTTCCAAAGTGGTAACTTTTCCATCTTGAATTGTTGTGTTTTTCAAATCCATCCCTGTCCATTAACCATAAAATAGAATCACTCCCACATAAACCGGCTGACCAATGCTTGTCCAAAGATGTCTTCACAATCAACAAGATTAAGTTTTATATAATGGGTTTTCCTCATTAATTTTCTTAAACAGTCATTAATAGTGGGAGTGTAAAAATGAATGTAGGAATATTTAGGTCATTAAAACACTGTGGAGAGGGTGGCGTACAAGGCTTCTGCAAGGCCGATGTCATTAATCAATTAAGTACCGATTTATCACAACTTGGGTGGCTTATTTACACCCCCACGCCTCAGTTGCTTGAGCAAATCTGTACCTGAGAGGATGCTGAAGCTCACACTGAAGTTTGGTCTTCCTTGGATTTGGACAGAGGTGGACATTTCAGGTGCAGAAAGTCAAAATCTCGACCAAGATTTTGTGTCAACTAACCAGTTGAGTATGAAGAGTCACGGTCAGACTACTAAACTGAATCATTGAAACAAACTCTGGACCTGAAATGTTCACCTCTGCATTTGGAAACCTTTTAGGTTCTTATGTTGTTGGTCTCCAACATAATAAACCTCAGTGTACCTCCAACTCACCCAATGCTTAAGGACCCAGAACTGCTGTAACATCCATGGCATTTAAAATAAAATGAATCTGTGCTGAAAAATGTTGGACTTTGTCACAGCATAACACAGGAAATACACAAAACTCCACCAACATGAAATAAATTAGCTCAACTGAATTTACTTACTGTCTAAGTTCTACTAAAATCATCCTTTGCATTGTAAAGTACAATTCACATTCACTGTATCCTTTTCAAACAATATCACACTGCTGTTACAATCACCGCTTTCCACAGATACCAAAGGAAACTAGAATCCTTTGGGGTTTCTTTTCATCTGTATGGAACAATCACATCCTTTTAATCAATTCGTTTGTCGTATTGTGTGATTCAGCGGTGCCTGATTTCTATGTGATTGCCAGGGAAAGAGCAGATTTGTTTGATTAATGTGAAGCATTTAGACGAGGATCAAAGGATCAGTATCTTTGCGTAGTAAAATACTCAAGGGTAAATAACTTGAGAGGAGATGCATGACAAAACACAGGGAAGTTTCTTCACAAATGATAAATGTGGAAAGTTATTCTGACGGACGCAGATACTAAAACTGGTAGCTAGGGCCATTAGCGTATCCGTTTGAAGAATTTTAAACTTGTCATGTTTGTCTGAGAGCTCTGTTAGGCACAGATTCCAACACCCAACCATCTATTGAAATTTAAAGGCACTCTTTCTGTCACTCTTCTTGTTTTTGCAAAGTCGTTTGATCTTTAAAAACCTGCTGCCCTTGACTTCACCTCCGCGGGCCGTGGAAAATATTACAATATTTACGTGAAGTAAATACTTTGAGTCACATGCACACGCAGTGTTTACAACATTAAATGATGTCTGCGGTAGATATCGGATTTGCCAGTGTAAATTAGCTCATGCAAGCGTGGGAAAATAACATTTGCCACACGCTGGCATATTTATGGTGCATCGTATATTGACATCAAGAAGACAAAAGTAAAAATACAAGAAAATAAAACAAAGAAAATGAAATACAGTCAATCCTGGGCTGAAATAAACACCTTAATTCTGTTGAGTACAAAAAAACAGAAAACAATTTGAATTCAGTCTCTGAGGCTTTGCAATGCTCTGGGTTTTTAAACTCTTTCCGCAAATGGATTTAAAGTAGCTTAGCTTAAAACAGCATGAGGTACTCCTGAAACCAATTTTAATACTTTTTGTCTGGAAATGAGAATCGTACCTATCTTTATTATTATAATTCACAAGCTGTCAGTCTCCCCACAAAGGCCATGGCTGATTCATTATTAATAGCAATAGAATATTTATATTCGAAGAGTCGCTTGAAATGATTGGCTAATTATTTTCCAAGCAGTGCTTCACACACAAGTTCTGAAGGGTGTAAGATTAGACCCTGAAGTAAACATTTTTTTTTGTTTGTTTTTTTGTTTTTTTAAAATTTGCATCTTTCCGGTCGTCTCTAACACGTCCACATGCAACATCTGAGGCGGGGTGGAGTTTAGTTTTTTAATTCGAGTGCTCAGCATCTGGGCAGACCCATGCCAACCTCTCCACATTGTGAGCCCCCCCCCTCCTGCCCAACCGTCTGCTCATGAATAAAGATGCCCCGAGACAAAAGAAAGTTTATACAAAAATTCCAAGAGATTCACCAGTGTGGAGGACTCGGGAATTATGCATGGTGCCCGTGCAGCGGTTAGACATTTTAACTAGTCAAAGATGGGATGCCTTAAGTTTGTAAAGTAGTGTTGCTGCTTCCCACTGGATTAAACCAGGCAGTGACGAGCAGCGTGTGGTAATCCCACATACTGCCATTTCTCCCAGAACTATCCCATAGTCATCTCCAGAGACAACAAAGGAGGCCCATTCTTCTTATAAACTCCTCTCAGACTCATCCTTATTCAGCCAACATTCCAGGATCACGTCAAGATTCTTAAAAATATATATTTTATAGCGGCAAGGACTGTGGCATCTGACTGGAAAAGAGATGCATTTACATTAGCCACACTAACTGATCAATTAAAAGGTTACTCAGGCCATATCTTAAACCGTCCCTCCCCAAGACAACCCACAAATACGATTTAACAGCGACTTAATTGGTGCTTTAAAGAAATCAAGGACGGCATTTTCCCCGAACAAGGCCGCCCTTGGACGCATCAGCCCCGATCTCCCACAGCGCGCGGTAACATCAGGCTAACAGCTCGAAGCCTCTTGTTTGGGGAATTTACAGCTCACCTATTAAACGGATAAAAAATTAATCACTCCCTAGGTGTCATTACCGCTTGGGTGCGCGTGTGGCTGCATCGTGAGCGACCCGGCCAGTCCCTGACAAGGCTGTGTTTTAATTAAAGTTTTTGTTACCAGCTAATTCCGAGGGGATAGGGGACAATTGGCAGAATCAGCCAGGGGTAGGAGAGGCTGCTGGGCCGAGGGGCCTGCAAGTAAGTAGGCACCTGTCTCTGAGGAGTGGAGGATGCAGCGGGCCCTCTTCCTCCACCTTCTCCAACATCGCATTTCAGATGCCGCGGGCTGCATTCATTAGCTTCTGCCAGTTCGGGAACATGAAGAATCTGTATTCATTAATGCAGATGAGGATTTGCATTCCGAGGTGCACAAATTAAGAGTGCCTTGATTTGAATTACCTCAGCTCTCCTTTTTCTTTAACGCT
This sequence comes from Cyphomyrus plagiostoma, assembly GCA_019775915.2. Lineage (NCBI taxonomy): Eukaryota > Metazoa > Chordata > Actinopteri > Osteoglossiformes > Mormyridae > Cyphomyrus > Cyphomyrus plagiostoma. The sequence continues at coordinate 7,995,895 of JABFEA020000054.1, forward strand.
CTTAGCATAATCAGAGATGCTGTCATTTACGCTGAGTGCCTCCACCTTCCGTGCAGATTGATTCAACACATGTGCACTTGCCCAGTTGATTTTACTCTTTGATCACCATGGAGACGGAATTAAGTTTAGCTTAAATACGGCACACGACTGAAGATGGGGCATCGTTTTTTCAAGAGATACGTTCATTCAACATGAAGCAACATTTCAACTGCAATATTACTTTTTTTTTCTATAAACAGAAAAGGAATGATGTTGTTTTGCACAAAAATTTTACCTGAACAGCCCTGTAAATGTACTTAGATGGCGGACACACCCTGACATGAATGAATGAAGATGGGCTAGGCATGAACAAAAGGGGTTCATTATTTACATACAACCTTCAAACAACAATAAATTTACGTCAATGGGCAGTGTGTGTCATGCCGGTCCTTGAAAGCCGCAGACAGTCCACACTTTGCTCCCTGCGAGTTTCCAGCACATGTGTACCAGGTATTGTGTGTCGTCGATTGCTTGAGTTTTTTTGGTTCAAGTGAGCTGGGGGCAGGGAGGGAGTCTCAGAGGACTGGGTCAAGAAACACAGCAACAGACAGTAACAGGGAGCAACCCAAGATCATTCCATCATTGGATTCCTGCTCTTATCTGCCTAGAGGACCTGGCTTTGACACGATCTGTAGAATTCAGCCTGCCCCCCAAGACCAGCACCCTCATAGACCGATCCAGTCAGAAGACCCATCCTCTACAAAAGACCTTCTGTCAACGAGTCTCTAATTGGTTTGCGGATTTGCGTTACTTATGCATGAGCCGTTGTGCACCAGTCACCTAAATGGAGGAGCTCCTGTTTACTGAAATGCGATTGGAAAATCAGAGCAGTTAAATTAAACTTGCCACTGGGGGCCATAGACCTGACGACTCCTGGACAAGTGGGGAATAGAGCCCCGTGTGGCCAAGAAGGGGAAGGCAGCTCGGAAAACTAAATAACTCATGGGAATCCAGGGAAGCTTCCTTTTAAAGCAGAGCTGACTGACAGGCTGTCGTCCCTGTCCCCTGTGGGACCTACCCGAGGGACACAAGAAAGCGAGCAGCCTGACACCTTCCCATGTGAAGGAGGAGGTGATGAACGGTGACTGAAAAGAGACAGATCCGCGTGTCTTCGTAAGAACACTCACCCGTAGATGGAGGAAAGAATGACGGTGTCCACAGCTTCTGGCCCTTCGAAGGGGAATTCAAGGTCCCGAATAGTTCAACAGAACTAAATAATTGTATGGTCAACTCGAGTTGCACAACTTGAAGGTTTACAAGGATCGTCGTTGGCATTTTTGGCTATTTCTTGTTCTCATTATATTCTAACTCTTTTTTTCAGAGTGAGCTTTCCATTTTTTTAATTACTCGTCATTTTTGTTTATTAGCATAGTCACCTGCTTAGTCCATGGAGATAGATAACTCAGCATTCCCAGTGCTTATCGCTGTCTGCAGAATTATTGAGAAATTATGTTCATATCCGCACAAACGCCAATGAATCTGAGCACGTCTGACTCTTCCCATAACCTGTGGGCGACGGCTCCACCGTCCAGACGGCAATTGTTCCACTCATATTGGGGTTAGGAGGCTAATCTCCTGCTGAAGGCAGCAATCGGGCAAAGCATAAACTAAATTGAGGTGTTCATCAAGATCAAGGAAAAGTTTCCAAACTGCTGAGCTCTGACCCTCACCTCTGGCCCCCTCATCGTCATACCTATAGGCTCAGGTCGGCGAGGGGAGCACCGGGTCATTCATCTTCGGGGTTTGACAGTTAGTCTAAGGTCTCATGGGCAACCCGGGACGGGGAGTGCAAATGATGGATGGATTTCTTATTACAGTTGGAAGTTGGTTTACGATTCAAGACAGTGTCTCTGAATAGGATGGCGTGTTTTCTCACAGGCCGCTACTCCACTTTAGCTATCGATTTTGTGTGTTAGATTTGTTTTAAATAAGCTGGAGAACATCAAGGTTCAAAGTCTTGCAGGGGAACAGTGTTGCTTTCGTAACCAAAGGTGAGAAGCCAATCCTAGTTACTCACAAATTCTAGGTATGATTTTTCTCATTTTAAATGGAACAATTTTACTTGTTTTGTCCTGACCTAAACATCTGGTCCTTGGCCAAATTTAGTCTTTTTAATGTGCCCCCCTGCCTGACTGTACCAGGAAATTACGGTACAGTATAAAATTGTTTGAATCTTAAACAGCTCTACGGTGGTACATAAATGATGGAGGATGATGTTGTGTTACTGCATCCCAGGCCACACACGGGGGTGTCCTTCCTGAGTATTTTACAGACAACAGTGAGCCACGACATAAATCCTGTCGTTCTGTTCTTCCGTCTCCCCAGCGTCTGCTGGTACCTCCGCTGCACCCTTGCTCCACCCCGTACTCTGCTCCGCTACGCCCGTACCCTCCATGCGGGAGCTGCATTTGGTTCCCCCGTCCAGATCAGCTCCCCTTTCAACCCTCCATTTTCACACCCGCCATATTTTCATTTCTCTGCCAAAGCCTCACCGGAGCGGGCAGATTCGGCGAAACGGAACGACTTCGCCTAGAATACGGGACACCATGATTGCAGAAGCCTTCAATTTCCACCCGTGATCCGTCCTGGGGGCAGCAGCCCCCTCCAAAACTCGGAAAACACCTCAGTCTCTGGCTGACTGGATCCAGCTGTCGCCCTCATTCATTTTTTTTCCATCTCCTGTGTGAATAGCGCTCACTCTGACGGCGATTATATTGGCCGTATGCTGTGGGTCTAAGCGCGGCATCTCAGTAAACAGCAGCGCCCTTTATGTGATTGGAATCTTGTGTAAACAACCACGTGGCACGCCGAGAATACGGCATGCTGGGATATTTCCAAGCGAAAGGACAGTGCAGAACTTTCAAATAACTGGCACATTTTGCAGAACAGATTCAGTAATATTCAACAAAGGGCATTGAAGTCCTCAGCGAGGAACACTACATAAGCAATTTAAACGTGCAATTAAACACATAACCAAAACAAAAGATATCCCCCAAAAACAAGAAATAAAATATTAGAAATATTGGAGGTACAAATGACGATGTGCAAACAATAAATAAACATGTAGGCAAATGAACAAAATAGGAGGAATTTAATGTATGGTGAAAATGAGCTTTAGGAGACAGTGAGAGAATGAAACTCATACAGTGAGTGATACTTGGCTCTTCTCATGGGTCCCATTCTATATTCTGTCCTAACCCCCCTCCCTCGTTACAGAGGCATCTTAGACGAGTTTCCCCCAGGACTTGTTTTGAAGGCTGGGCATTTGAGATAGTTAGACCCTCATCATGCCAAGGCTCCTTCTTCTAGCTGGGCCACTACTATCCATGGGGGGGGGGGGGGGGGGGGTTTTTTACAGGGAAACCCAAGAAAAATTTAAATATTTAGGATTTAATTTGCCCACTGGGTGAAAAAAAAAATTAACCCCCACAAACGGTATGTGCACC
>JABFEA020000054.1:8022641-8034169 GCA_019775915.2 Cyphomyrus plagiostoma
TTAAACAATTTCCCTACCCCTCGCTCTTCCGATCTCCCTCCCCCCCCCCCCCCAGGAAAAATCTCGGGGAAAAATTACTCAACTCAAACACATGATACCCTGTCCTATGTTTGCAGTATTTACTAGGAAAATGTGTAAATAGCTCAAGAGAAAAGTCGTTCTGCACGACCCTCTTCGGGCATTTGACATCACTGCAGAAGTTAAAATGCAAAGTTTCTGGCTGAATAATATCTGATGGTTTACAGCAGAGAAAATTGCAGAGATGCAGAATTTCGCAGTGCGCTGAGGGACGACGCGACGGCAGAATGCAAGAGTTTCAAAGGGAGTAAACTGTCATGTTTTAACTTTCATGTCGTGATAATTATCATTCATTCCATGATGACAAGAAGAAATGATAAAAGGGACAAAGGGGAATAAACACTATACAAAAAAAGACTGGAAATGATTGCGATCTTAATCATGTGCAACATTCAAATGCAACAGAGGAAAGAATCTGAATATGAATTACCAAAACTTTCTTATCAAAGTCATGGATTTTTGAACTGCTGTAATGGCGCGCACACACACACACACCACACACACACATTCTCACACACACATACATACATATACATATATGTTATTTACAGCCATGGAAAAAATTAAGAGACCACAGCACAATTTTTTGTTTCACTCATTTCTTAGTTTATGGGTCGGCGTCTGTGAATAATATATATTTTTCTGCAAACTGCAGCCTGGCTTTTCTCTGTTATTCATTAATGAAGGGCTTCTTCCTTGCTTTATGGGGCTTCAGTCCTGCTTCTAGGAGCCTGATATGAACTGTCCAAGCAGTGCACTTCACACCTGCACTTAATGTTTCCCTTTTGACTGTCACTTGATGTCATCCTCCGATTCATGAGGCACTGCTGGATAAGTTGACGGTCACCTCTGCCATTAGAAAGTCACTTCTGCCCTGGCTGGTTTCTGGTTGTTCCCAGTACCTCCTGCTTCACTTTGTTCTTGTGTCATGTTGTCTTAGAAATTTTGAGCAACCAGCAACCAGCCACGTAGCCTTCTGCCAGCAGAACCACGATTAAACCAGGATTTAAAAATGCAGCTTTGTCTAAAAATATAGAGTGGTCTCTTAATTTTTTCCGTGGCTGTATATATAATTTCTCCACAATAGCTGATCTAGTAGAGCATCATGGTTCCTCCCGGTAAACAGAGGGCACCAGACAGAGCTACACAGCTGGATAAGATGCCAATGCAGATTATATGGTTATATAAGATGATTCTTATTTGTTTGTTTTTCCTTCACTCTTATTTGTAGTGCTTTATCATTTTCAATCACAGTATTATGGCTGTATTATAGTGTGTGAGAGAGGGGATCAGAATCCGTCCAGCACAGCACAAAATATTAACGCAATCAGAATGCCTGGGATCGGTCTGTTTGCTTTAAAAATGCAAATCCACACTGTTTACAATGCAGGATTTTAACTGGGAACGGGAGGCTCTGCTGCATTTTAATTCTATTTGTTCATTTTATACACATCACCCCCGAGCAGAGTTTGCCTTCAGTCATTCCAGATGACTATATCTGCCTTGTGTATTGCAGTTGGCCATGAGTATGGAGAGTCGTCCACCGGTGCTGGGATGTACTGGGAGGGGTCGACGGGACAGTGGTAAGGGGATGGACCTTCTGCTTTCAGTCAGAGATGTGGAGCGGGAACCCAGAGCAGGTGAAGGTTGCAGACTCACTCGTATTAAAAATCTCTGCTGATCAGTCCCGGTTCTAATTATTGCCCAGTGTTTTTCAGGTCTTACAGGGACTGGCTGCCCATTATGTGTGATTCCTGCCTTGCTGGATGGATGGATAGATGGGTAGTCTTTGGTCCAGACAATTTATATCAAAATTAATCTATTTGAAGTTATATGTTTAATGCAACTCCCAGAAACCAAATGATAGTAATGAATAGATGCTACTGCAGCAGCCTGCCAGCAAAATAAAATCAAGAATTAAAGATACATCAAGGTGCATATGTTGAAAAAGAATAATTAACATCAATGTGTCGTTCCGGTCCAATAAATAGCCTACCCTTTTTCCTGACGCCAAAATACAGCATGATCATTAAATAAATGGTTCAAAAAAATGACAAAATGAAAATGAAAACAAGTTCCTCGTAGGTGACTGACTGTAATTAAACACTGAACGAAATTAATAATGAACCAGTCAAGGGGATGACATTTTTTAGAAAGGGCAAGCCAGTAACATTTAAGCCATTTTATTGTTTGTTTACGGGAAGACCAAAATTACACTCTGACAGTGTTGGATGCTGCCATTGCTCCATAAGTAACCTTTATGTGTCTTTATAAGACTGACAGGGCTTTGTCTTGCTTTGTATTCTGTTTAAAGGGGAAGCAGGCATTTCAATGGCGTGTTTGTCCTATATTTGTAATTGGCTACTTTTCCATCCTGTCCATAAATGGGAGGCAGACTGTTGTTAGCGAATGAGATCTGACATACATGTCATACTCCGTTCAGGCTCCTCGCCGGCGTGTCCGCTTCAACGGGGAAGCCGAAAAAGGCCCCAGGTTGGACCACGTGGTCTCCACGGTGAGTAGGTCCATCTCACACAATTACCAGTGTCCAGAAATCACACAGCGGGCGTGCGGCTGGTAAAAGTCGATCTGCGCTATTTTAAATATTTGAATCAATTATCTTGCCGGTTTTCCATTTATTACTGGCTGACCGTCGCACATCAGAGCTTAAACCTGAGCCACTAAAGTGTATTTTCGTTTGTATCGTTCAATGCCAATTGTAGCCATAATGAAAACCTAACAAGGAATCTTAGCTATGCTTTCTACCGCACATCTAAGCTGAACATGAACTCTGCTGTTGTGTTATTTTATTTAAAGCTTTTATTTAAAGCACCAGGACTAGCTAGCATACTTCGTACTGTGTACCTGTGAATTATTTACATCGCTTCGCGCCTGTCAGTTGTAAATTCGCATAATTTCCTGGATTTTTCTGTGGCTTCAGAACAAACGTTTGATCCGAGCCGTGAAATAGAGCAAGAACCTCAGTTAATTTGTTAGCTTTTGAGGTAGATGGATTCGATATCCAGCTGTCACTGGACAAAGGAAACACGTCCGCGCTTGTATGCATCATCGTTGACAAATATGGGTTAAAGAGCCTTTTGTTTTGCCACCTCGGTGACCTTTTCGACAGACAACATCAAAACAACAATTTGAGAAACAGGTGGGGCGGTTGGTGAACGGACATCCTGGGGTTTTAAATGCATGCTCCAAAAAGCTGTCTTTCGGGGATTTCTGGGATTTTAATTATTTAAGCCACAATACCCTGGCTGGATGCAGTGGGTAAAGTTGTTTTCTCTGCTGCTCTCAGTCCATCTGGTCTGTGCTGCTCTTCTCCTCTCTGCTGCCGTCTGGGGTAGCATTGTGAAAGGAGATCTGGCTCTTGCTATCACACTGGCTGTTTAATTTTACAGAGGCGGCTCTTCGTCGGCAAGCCGGCGGGGAGAAAATTCATCAGTAACCTGACGCTGGGAGCACTGGGGCCACCTATGAACAGGCCACACCCCCCTCTTCGGTGCAATGGTGCATTCATTTGATATCAGGGGCACTTTCACGTTTAATGGCTTTCCAGTCGAGCCACCCATCTCGTTCCTCCCCCGGCATATCGATCACAGATGCTGGAGTCGCCACAACCTGCCCGCTTGCCACCGGGAGGCGTCGCTGCCCCCAGAACACGGGGCCAAATGCAGATTTGGCCTTAATCTGCACTGGGAATTCTCCAAGTACAACAACGTTTAATGTTCCATTTGCCACCCTGCCAGTCACGCTGCAACCTCCCAGCCCCCCCTCCTGCTCACGTCTCCGGCAGACCCGCCCGGGCATCGCGTGGCTGCGAGTCATTTTTTTACCCCGGGGCTGCATTCGCCAGTCCGGTGCCTCACGGCATTAGTACGCTGCTGCGGCAGAGGCCACGCCTGCGGTGCTATTCCACTGACGCAAGGTCAAACTGCAGCGTCACGGCGGGAGCAGCTGATGCAGAGGACATCCAGGTCCACTGGCCTATCGAGCCAACCGCCATCTTCATCGCCAGTATGATGCACATTTGAATTGAAATTTCATTTTGAACATAAAACCGTACATGAATACTGCAACATCTGAATGCAACTGTCTGTCTGTCTGTGCATATTCTACAAATGCAATGAGCTCACCTAGTGCCCCCCCCCTGCATCCTATCTCCCACCTTGAGCTCTACCATTATTAAGATCATAGATATGATCCAGGTCATTTTTCAACACCAAAGAGTAGAGTATTGCAACACATGACCAGGGTTGACCAACAAGCTGGGCATTTGCTAAGTATGGCCTAACCAGACTTACATGCAAATACACCCTCATACCAACCGACCTATGGTTGCCTTCTATGCAGGCGAGCTTTTTAGCGATCATGCTGCAGAGCAGCTGCACTGAACCGGATCTGTCACCTGGGGCAGGTGAGAACCTCCACTTTGTTTGTGCAGCTTCCTCGCCTCCATTACTGCCAGGGCCACAGCTGGCTTTTTCAGGAAGTCCCCGTGAGAGCAAGCAATGGACATGTCGACATTATCAGCGCTGATTCGAGTCGCTGGTGCCACCATGACGGGCTTCCGTCGGGACCCAGCTAAAGGGCAGAAAATGGGAGAAAAGATCAACCTTAGAATAAGAGAATGAATATTTTCTTGTGTGATCATTTACGTTCTTACCTCCCCAATAATTAAACAGCATGGCTTGTCAGTTCTGAACAAATTATTCCTTTAGGTAATAAAATGTTACTAGCAGGTAACCAACTGACCTCCTCAAATGAGTCCAGAACCACAAACTCAGTTTTCAACCCAGATTAACAATCAACGTTCCAATCTGTGGTTAGATAGCTTTGATGGAAATATGTGTCACTTTTTAATTATTGCACTACTGGTATAAAAGATCAAAAACTACCATAAAACAATGCATTGTCAGTAAATCTCCATTCTTTTCTTCAGCTGCACCCGATGAATCATATTTGCCATGCAGCTAATACCCAGTCTTGGGTGGCCGCTTAAAATCCACCTTGAACATCAGAGCAGAGCTGGCATGCAGACTGATGCACGTTCTGTGCTCCTTCTAATGAATCCCATCACCTCAGTGCCAGACCGAAATTACAGTGAGACACTTCAGTGCCATTTTCCACAACCAGAATTTCCTATGCGAGCCAAAGGGAGAAATTGCAGGCGTGCTGATTAGAATTTGTTCTAGGTTGCGACTCCCCAGAGTCAAACACTCCTCTAGAAGCATTTTCTTTCTGAAAAAAAAAAGATTTGGCCGCTTGCCCCGTGAGATTGGCTCTGTTTCGTTGCCCCGAGCAATTGGCACTATTCCGTCACCCCAAGTGATGGACTCGAGTCCTTCAGACTGAAGGAGACAGCTGTGAGACTCCTAGAAAGTTGTGAGTTCACTTCACGATTCTTGGGCGAGGCCTAGCCAAGTGCTCTGGCAATTAGCAAGCCAGTCTACTGACCCTTTTGTCCAGCCTGTACAGGATTCGATATGACAGGGCTCCACAGACGATTCGCCCCCATGGACTATGAAAGAACACACTTAACACTCTTAATAGAAACAGAAACTCAATACGCTCACAGGTGTTCTAGATTTGATGGGTTTTTTTGTTGCCCCACTTCCAAATCAATTAAGGCCACACTTTTAATTAAATTAAAAAATTCATGGGGAAGCCGCCCCGGTGAAAGCACACCAGAACCTAGCGTCAGGCACCCCAGTGTGAATTATTTCATCGTACACACCGGGAGGGTACAGGATGGATTGGACATTTTTTGCCGTAGGACACAGCCTGTCAAAGCCCCTCGGTCAGAGAAACTCTGTGTGTGCTTCTCATACTCCTTTTCCACTCCAACGGGGAGGAGAGACGACAGAAGCACGATGAGACATATGGGATGGGAAGTCTTCTCTGAAGCGTTGCCGCATCTTCGAGGTGTTCCGAATGATTTTGTTTTACTTACAGTTCGTTGCGGTTGGGCTACAACATTCTGGAGATTTTTTAATACTTAATGTTGTTCCTTTTGCATGAACAAATGTTTGAGTTTAAATGAGAAATAATGGAAAAGAAGATTCCTTTGAATAATGGACTAATGCACAGTCGAAAAAGAATCATGGCACACCAAGGGTGACATGTTCTGTTTATAGAACTCAATGAAATTTTGAAAAGATCTTTTACTTAAGAAATACTAATTTAAGCGCAATTAGGAATCCTACAGATATTCCCAGGCTCTTCCTATCAGAACCATCTTTTTTTAGCAAGACGGACTAAATGGTTTAATCCAGTGATGCAACAATTAATTCATGATGTATTAATTACCCCATTAATTATGCTGTTAATTATCCGTTTAGAATCATGTGGGCGATGCGGTAGCTCTTCAGGTTGTCATCCTGCCTCAGTGGAGGCAAAGAAAAAGCCAAGCTGGATCTTGTTAATGAGTGAAGGAATTTAATCAGACTGCACAGCAGGACACAAAGTCATTAAGGCTTTTCTGTGACAGGAAGGAGTTTTACCTCATCAACCTTACTGTTGACTATGTCGGCAATTGTTGATGAATGCGTGTGTTCTGTCACCTAGGGGATGTGGCGATGTCTCCATTCAGCTGACTCAGATGCAGTTAGCCAAACGTTACTCTTCTGGCGCTTGTTGTCTTACTCTTACCACCATATAATGCCATCAGATGCGTGCTAATTTGTCTGAGGCTTACCCCTACAATTCAGTGAATCTTGGCGATGTTACTGAACGGTGGTGAAACTGTGATGTCTCCATCACTGAGAGGATCTGGAAAAACTTTCAGAGGTTTTACTTATTAGCAAAAATTGAATCCTGTAGTTTCCCTTCATTAACCGTTCTAGCCATATAAAGTATTACAAAAAGATGAATGAATGGTATGCCATCTCAAAGTTTAGAACATTCGGAAAGTTCTGTGGAGTATTAGACAGTTAATGTGATTGCGGCACCTTTATTACCAAGAACAGACCTATGCCGCTCTCACCGTTCGGATCTCCCCGATTTGTGAACATGCCGTTCGGTCTGCGTACAGCACCAGCTGCGTTCTGCCATCTCATAGGCAGCGCACTGTGCCACACATCGGGTCTGGTTATATCATTATTTATAGTTGGCAACTCCTGCTTCTATTATCTGCTGGCAGTCCTGAAAGCAAAAAGACAAGGTGGCTTCACTGTAAACCAGGCGAAATGTGCAGCAGGCAGGGGTGCTACTTGGGAGAGGAACATATCAGACCACAAAAAAGAAAGAGAAACGGAAGCAATCTCAGTTTTCGCAATTAAAGGAAAAAAAAAAAAAAAACATTTGAGGTCTATCCCAGCATTTTGCCATCAGTTAATTCTTACTTCTTCAAGCCTGGCAACGGCATTGACTGATACTACTGGGAGGTCATCACTGATCCAGTGTACATGGCTGAACGGTGCCAGTCACCATTCCAAGAAAAAAAAGCCAATCTGTGCGATAGTGCTTTGTTAACACACATTGATTTCTCTCATGCCTTTATCCGGAAATCCAGCGCTTTAGACAGAAGCCCGGGAGTTATTTTATCACAGAGGGTGGAGGGGGAGAAGCCACCTGCTCTGTGGCCCAGCTGTAGGCCCACACTGCGGGTACACTGGCTCCACACTGCGGGTACACTGGCCCCACACTGCGGGTACACTGGCCCCACACTGCGGGTACACTGGCTCCACACTGCGGGTACACTGGCCCCACACTGCGGGTACACTGGCCCCACACTGCGGGTACACTGGCCCCACACTGCACAAGCAGCCATTTCCCTGCTATTAAACAAGTAGCCCTTATTTTGCACTATTACATCCTACACAAGCTTTTCACTCTCCAACAGCCCTCAGCGGTAGAGAGACACGTAAGCCAAAATGACTTTTGAGTGTAGCAATTTTCAGCGGTGTTACGCCTACTGTTTCTACTTATTTCGTTAGGATATCTGGTAATTTTTTAATTTGCGCAGAGTACTAAACTGGGTCACAAGTCGGATTCCTTCGCTGGGGTCACACTTGCCTGCTCCCATCGGCTGCCATCTGTTGCATTGCCCCCCCCTTAGTGTTTCATTTTCTTACTTTTCACTGTCACTGTGTGAAATTAGGTTAATCTGGAGCCAGTACTTCAATGCCTCATCATGCAGTCGCCAGACATACACTCATGAGATACACTCATTTGCAATAATAATAAAAAAAACATGACCTATGCATAAATTTACAGGTGCATATGACTTGCACTCATACAGTGTAAATTAGTTTTGTCTTCCTGATTAACTAATAATAAAATGGAATTATAAGGTGATAGACATGCACATTCTCCTTTGGATACAGGAATGCCATCATTGTAATCATTGTTTCCAGAAATCAATCCTCTTATCCTTGGATTGGTGTCAAATGAAAACCAAGGGCATGTTGATTTTGGCTTTATTGGAAAAATAATTACCTTCTGTTGCTGTAATTTTTCCATTAATATGATAATAATATAACAATAATGGTTGCATAAATACAGCAAATGCTGTCTCATATACTGATGTCTAGTATGGGTCAATAACGATACTTCTTTACATTCTTAGAATAAATTGAAACTTGATTTCAGGCAGATTTGATGGCAGCGTCCCTCTTCATACAATGCACATTTCAGCAGTTCTGGAGTGGGGGGGACAGGTGAGTCTCATTGTGAGTTTCATATTAGAACCTGTGTTGTTGCCTGGGTTCTGCGCCATAATGTGACGCTGCTTCGGATTTAGCATTTTGTGATTTGGGGGGAGCAGCGGCGCGGTGGCATGCAGAGTCGCTAAAAGCGGGGGTCCGGGTTTCTTGTTGCTTCAGCTCGAGCTCGGTGATATGAAAAGGCAAACTGACAGACACCCCCCACCTGCCTCATCTTTGATGCATTCCGCAGAAAGTCCCAGCATTCTTCTCTGGTTTGCTCTCCACCTTCCTCCCATCTGTGATCCGTCAGGTGTGGAAGTCCTGACCACCAATCCCCCCCCCCCATACCCAGGTTTGATATTCGCAGATGCTGGAGGCCTGCCGTTCTCCCAGAATTTTTTTCCTCCCAAGCGTGGGACGGGGCATGAGAAATGGCTCCCCCCACTGCTCCGTCACCCCAACTGCTGTTGAGGCAGGGGGCACCTGTTATGACACCCCTTCCCTCACAGGGGGGGTAAAACAGGGCATGTACTCTCTACAGGAAATATTATTGGGATAAAACCTCATTAAGACTCAATTTGACAGAACAACCATTATGGAGCGATATGATACATCACTCAGAAAATAAAATGCCACATGATATGTAAATATGGGATGGTATTAGGCCCCTATAGCGGATCATAATGTATTTTATGATATTACTCAATAGTCATCTAGTCATGTCTGGAACAGATAAAACCTAGATTTAATTTTGAAGTCCAAATGACTTAATTTGCGAAAGAATATTTCGAAAAAACATCCCCGGTAAGTTGATATACTGCTATAAAAGTATTTGTACATTTCAGCCCTGCTATCTTCCCTTTTCCATCCATACATGAAAAATAACACCTTCTTTGGTTCTTCAATACAAATTACAGTACGTAAGGCGCTGAGATCGTCTGAAGCCTTAACCGTGTTTCTGAATGACTTGACTCCAATCTGCAGCCACTCTGTATTGATTACATCCTCTGAGCTTTCGTTATGTTGCTCAGGGGATCGGTGGGGATATCGCTCTCCGCCGGGGAGATTATCAGATGGCGTCATCTTCCCGCGATCGGGGTCAATGACGCTCATGAGTAACAGCGCCGCGACGATTTGCAGCGATAAATGCGACGACCGCGCTTTGGGGATTACGTAGGATCTTTGAGCCGACTCTTCTAAAACCAGGTTCAGGGTGCACCAGGCCATGGGAGACTGGGCCTCCAGACTAGACCAGATGGAAAACTCTAGAAATCACGTGAGACATTCCTCTATGCGGTTTCCTTCCACAGTCCAAAAACATCTGGTTTTGTGGCGTTTCAGCTGTGAATGTCACCCCTAGACATGCGAGTGGGGGGTGTGTTTTCTGATCCTTGTCTCCCGCGCACAACCAGGACAGCCGATTGGGAATTCTCGTGATGCTGCCAATGAGCAGCTACCCTGGAATTTCTAAGCTGCCTTTGGTGTATGATGGGTGTCTGCCCTGTAATGACTTGCATCCTATTCAGTATAGACAGTACAAAGAAAGCTGCTTTTTCAATGATGTAGATTCATTGCAAGATGGGGAAAATGGTTTCATAGTAAGCTGACATTCCATTTAGAAACAGATGCCATAGTTGAGGAAAAAGCAGGAGAATCATGCAGTGTTTCGGCAACTTTTGGTTCTCAAAAGACTACGTACGACCTTAAAGAGACACGCAGACTGGCCAAAACGCTCCTCATCCTGCTTTAATCAGTGTATCTCCTCAGATGAAAAAGGTTGTTTTCCATGTTTCATTTCTTCTTCTCTCTGCCCCTTCCCATTCCCTTCAGCCAATTAACTCCAGCGCATGAGAGCCGGCCAGTTAATGTCGATGTGCCCGTCAAGATGACATGCACCCAAAAATGATCCTGGTAAATGAGTCGGAGACTTTGAACTTTTTTAGGAGATGCACGGAAGCCCTGTACACCGGACCAGGCATCCGAAATGTGGAGGAGACACTTAGACAGCTTAGAAGCCTTATACAGTGAGTCGTGTCCAAGGCCTACTTCAGTAGGACCAGCTCGGGGTAAAATTTGCCGACTCTGTATTCCTCCTCATCGATGCACAACAATTCAGCAACAATGACACCATCAAACATCGATTATCCATAAAGTAACAAAGTACTGATGGAGCACTGGTTTCCAGATTGGTAATTGCAAACAAACTTCATTTAATTATAATTTAATTACAATGCATACTGATGTTGCAGACTCTGTCGGTGAGGGTCCCTCAAAATAACCATTATTAGTCATAAAGTCGCTATTTTTCATTTACTGTCAAACTATGTGGAACTTTATAGAAAAGCCGAGGCAATAAATTAAAAGTCACATTTAGTCTGATGAATGAAATAAAGACAGCTGCCAGTTACAGGAGTCTGATAATGTGCTAAACCAGTGTTTCCCAATTCGGTCCTCAGGGACCCACAGATCCCCTCCCAGGCAGCAAAAATGTGCACTGTCTGGCAGGGAGCTGGGACGGAACAAAAATATGGACTGTCTGGCAGGGAGCTGGAAGGGAGCAAAAATGTGGACTGTCCGGCAGGGAGCTGGGAGGGAGCAAAAATGTGGTCTGTCCGGCAGGGAGCTGGGAGGGAGCAAAAATGTGGACCATCTGGCAGGGAGCTTGGAGGGAGCAAAAATGTGGACCATCTGGCAGGGAGCTTGGAGGGAGCAAAAATGTATACCGTCTGGCAGGAAGCTGGGAGGGAGCAAAAATGTGGACCATCTGGCAAGGAGCTGGGAGGAAACAAAATG
>JABFEA020000054.1:8035843-8060169 GCA_019775915.2 Cyphomyrus plagiostoma
CCTCTCCCTCTTCTTCTCTGTGGCCTCCCCCGCCTCGGGCGCTCCGCGGCCCCCTCCGCCCCCCCCGCCCCCCGCGCCCCCGCCCCCCCCGCCCCCGCCCCCCCCCCCCCCAACACTTTAACTCTGGTTGTAATAAAAATGAATGAGAATTCATTTAAATGAATCAGTACACTTATTTTGGGGGGGGGGGGGTAAAGAATATTTTTAGGGTTCTAAAACAACCCTAACGACAGCCCTGCATTCTATTTATTTAACGCTGAGCATGATAAAATAATCCATGGTATCAGTGACTATGAAGGCGCACTAGGGTCAGCAATCAGCCCACGTGCCTGAGACATGTGGTGGATGACCCCCCTCCCCGCACGTGTAGCCTGTATTTCACCTACTGATACTTTCGGTGACAGGGAAACCCCCCCCTGCGCATCCCACCCTGAGAGTGGAAGAATGGACAACGGGGGGCTGATAGCGTGCAAGGTGGCCTTAGAGGCCTGTGGACACAAACAATATGACGGTCGGGCTTAATAACAAGGTCCTATTAGAGCATCGACAGGGGGGATTAAATTACGCTGCTTCCCCATCGCTTCCCATCAACATCAACGTGTCAGTTGGGAGGCCCCCGCCACTGGCTTCCGACTAGACCTGCTACGTGTTCCCCCCTCACACCCTCCACTACCTTTCGGCCTCTTGGCCTCGGCTGCCCCCGCCCCCATCAATCTCAGCCTCCACTCGCTCCCGACGGATGTCAAGATCACCCCACCGCTCATGCTCCGGCTGCCCGCACGTCACACTCATCAGTTGCCCTGGCAGCACCGCGGCTAGACAGTGGGATTTCCCGCCGCCTGTTCGCGTCTCTGTGCCGTCAGTCATCCAGGCCCCCCCCCAGCTGCACGCCAACCTCAGCTTCTCTACACCGAGGGTGTGCGGCTACCGCTCTGCCAAAGCTGCTTCCCCCAGCTTTTGGCAAACACTTCCCACTTTGGCCTGAAACTTTCCACCATTTCTGTGCTCCACTGTTCCGGAGGTTCCAGACATCTTCTTTTTTACAAGTAGCAAGCTGGAACATTGTTAAATTGAAGAAGTGCTTCGGCCTAAAGTTTCTCTTACCGAGAAGCCCAACTTTGCAGAAGATATTGAGTACAGTGTAGATATGCCATTTAAATATTTAAACAACATACAGTAGAATACATCCCCTGTGATTATTAAAGCTTGGGAACTAAAAATTCCAGAAGGTTCTTTATTAACCTTTAAGCAAGTATGTGTAGGAATGCTTCATCTTATAAATCATGACTAAACATTAATAAATGACACAGTTTTTACAAAAGTACCACATTCCTGTACTGACTAAGCATTTATAGAAGGATGGTATCTTACAGAGGAATTCCTTATACAAAGTTTTCTATCTGTTCATGCTTCCTTAAAGAATATCCTTGATCCATTTAGAGGCACCATCCACTGTAGGCCACAAGGTATATTCCATTCCAGCACCCCTTACTGCAGTGTTTCCCAATCCAGTCCTTGGGGACCCCCAGACAGTCCAGATTTTTTGCTCCCTCCTTCTCCTAGCCAATCAAGACACTGAATACCTGACGCAGGTATGCTGGTAGCTGCAAGGACTGGATTGGGAAACATTGCTCTACTGTAAAGCCACAGGGCCTCCCCATCTCCTCAGGGCCTGTCCATCACCTCAGGGCCTGTCCATCTCTACAGGGCCTGTCCATCTCCACAGGGCCTGTCCATCACCTCAGGGCCTGCCCATCACCTCAGGGCCTGTCCATCTCCACAGGGCCTGTCCATCACCTCAGGGCCTGTCCATCTCTACAGGGCCTGTCCATCACCTCAGGGCCTGTCCATCTCCACAGGGCCTGTCCATCACCTCAGGGCCTGTCCATCTCCACAGGGCCTGTCCATCTCCACAGGGCCTGCCCATCTGCTTAGGGTCTGCCACTGCATGTTGGTCCTTCATCCATCTCATGTCCAGCCTTGTCCTGACTCGGACAGCCTTTGCTTCTCCATGTTTCACGCAGGTCTTCAATCACTGCCGGGTCGGTCTCGTCTGGTCAGGCTGTTTACCATCACAGTGTAAATGTGTAATATTAAACAGCCCCAACAATTTTCCAATAGTACTCTCTGATTGCTCTGGAAGTGAAACCAGCAGTGATGACATTTAATATTATATACCTGACTCACAAAGCTCTCATTACATTTTGCTGAGCATAATTTCATCAACCCCAAAGCTTTTGAATAGGGCATGGGTACAATACGTCAAAAACATAAATGGATGTTTTATATTGAAACCACCCATTTCTCCTCTCCAATCCTTTTACCAAGAGACCTGGATAATCCAATTTGCCGAATTAAAAGTGGAAGAAAGTTAACTCTTCAGTGTGATAAAAGCTTTTGATTAATTCTCTGGGCATTTTCTGACAGGCAATTTGATAAACAGGCACTTGTCTGTGGGCCACTTGAGAAACAAAATGAATAAATCTGGTGGGGGGGTGGAAGAGTGAGGCGTTGGCTAAGTGGTGGGGGCTGTCGCCAGGCCTGGGATGAATGGTGGGGGAGCGTACATTCGATTAACCCTCTAATGTGTGGATAAGAAAAGTTAATTCCGCCGATCATTCCTGGAATTCAGTCCCCGACGATTGATAGTGTGTTTCTCTTTTAGGAACAGTGTCAGCCAGTTAAACAGATAATCACCGTGTCTGAAAAACTCAGTACTCTCCACTGAGACCTGCCTACTTCTATCAGATCCAGATTATTAGGCCTGTTATTTTTTTTCCCCAACAGCAACGGAATATTAATTGAATTGAGTGTGAGCTAAAATCCATGGATGCTTTTGCTTCTTTGCATGAGCTTGCTTGTGTGGTTACGCGCACCAGCCCCGCACCACACAGAACTAAGGTGCTCCCGTCGCACACATCGGTGCATTCTGAACATCAAGCCGCCACGTCAGATGGGGAGAAAAAAAGCACTCTGGAGTATTTACCTGGAGTTGATATTTACTTGTATTTCATCTGACTAATGAGTCCTGAAACGGAGCTCCCTTGGAGATTAATGAATCTGATTGGTTGGCCAATTGGGGCCGCATGACATAGCTGTCTGGTGATGTGCCTGACATTAGTGTGATGCAAGAGACGCATTAGGACCCTGTGCGGTCCCTGGGGGGTCTCAGGGAGACAATTTTTGTTCCCTTGCGCCTCGGGACATGAGTTGTGGGATTTCCTGCATACCTTGGCAAATGGATGTGGCTATTGCACTGCATTGCTTTATTTTTTTATCAGATAATTAGATGTCATTCACTGTGCTCGCAAGCCAAAATCGGACAACAGGCCTCTGTAAATCTTCCAGATTTTAAGGAACAAATAGCTTTATTGTAGGTGTAGCTGTACTGTATCCCTGACAGGACTTGTTTTCTTTGGGTTTCAATACATTTATACTGTCCTGGAGTAACAGGGAGGGGAAAAAATGCCAAACTAGCCAGCCAGAAGAAGAGAAAGGTAAAAGTGATTATGTAATGGCCGCCCCCTTTGACTGTCCTGACAGTTACACAGGCCTTAAATTGTTTCTTGGACAACCCTTCACCTTGCACTGGGCAGTAAATCCTCCAATTAAATCACACAAATTGGCAAAGGAACCTTCCTTTGGGGGGGGGGGGGTGTAGCGGGGGGGAGTGCTCAGAAGTTTCCGGAAAGCTGAAATATAAGGAGTGCCATTTTGACAGGGCCACTCTGCTAACAGCAGCACGCTGCTCTCATCCCATCTGTCAAAGCAGCCAGCTCAAGGCTAGAGGTGCAATTTGTTTAAAAGGCTGGCACAGCAGCACAGAGCCGCACTGGGAAGGGGGGACATTGCAGTGTGGCCTGAGTTAATGACACCGCTGGAAGGCTGTGGGACAGGGGTGATTCTAGGATTTTTTTCATGCTGGGAGCTTAGGAGGCACCATAATTCATACAGAGGGCGTCGACCTTATCATTAGCCAATGACATGTTTTGAACTGGTGAGTGACAGGGGAGGAGGTACTCTGGAGGCCAATCAGCTTTCAGCTTGGACCAGTGGCCCTGCGGCTCTTCCCCGTGTACATATTCCGGCGGAGGAGAGAAGATTAGGTAGAGGTTAGGTAGAGGCTACGTGCGGGACTCCAGCCCCAGCTAAAGTCACATGATGGCGCCACAGGTCTCGTCCATCCCAGCTCTTTAGCGCCACCAAGTTCTGTGGCAAAGCAGTGTGGAAACTGCAATATTCACCAGCGAGGGATTCCCCATCATGGCGACTAGGAATCCTGAATTGAAAGGCACAGGGAAAATGCAGCTTTTATTGAAATGAAGGGGGGAGGGGTCGGAGGACTGGCAAGACTACAAGCGAAAGTAAAATCCATGCGGCACGGAGACAGATACAGGAAACCTGACATTTCGGTAACAAACGAGCTCCTTTGAAAGCGGCAGGGTACCTCGCCCGAGTAAACACTCCTGAAAGGCCCTCGCAGAGCACGTACGACCCCCTCCCCATTACAGATTAAATACAAACCGGAGCCTCTCTAGTTGTCTCGAAGATGAGAACACCGCGTCCTCATAAACACGTGTATCCGAGCCGTCTCCGGGGCCTCGGGGCTGAAGCAGGTGTTTTGCCACCAGCTGAGGACCCACAATAGTGTTCTGGAATCATCTTGGGGGCGGCGGCCTGGTAAATGGTGATGCGTCTGCGTGTCACATCTCTGCGTTCCACTCCATGTGTCTCAGCAGCGCTCACCGATTTCTGAAGTTCTGCGGACATTCCTGGTTTATGGGTCTTTCAGGTTCCCTTCAGAATTGCTCGACTCACTTCCGAAGTTTAAATTCTACAAATTGTATTTTGAAAATGACACCAATGATTTCTTATCAGTAAACATCACAAAAGCCATTTTTGCACTGACAGAATAAATCAGATATGTTCTTGTTCAAGACTTCATCCATCCATCATCCATCCATCCATCTATCCATCCAAGTAGAGGGTCACAGTCAGCCTGAAGCCTATTCCAGGAGTCCCCCTTTATTCCAGCTTACTGATCCCCACTGCAGGCTCTGCTCCAGGCAGAGTCACACTAGGCCCTAAGTGGATGGATTTGCAGCTGAGCTTGTCATGAGTAGGAGAAGTGAAGCATACTGGGAAGACCACGGCCCAGCGCACCTGGGCCAAAGACGACCTCGGGGATTTATCACAGGGTCCCGGACTCTGGCTGGAAGTCTTTCAGCCGAGCCAGAGCAGTAACCAATTCCGAAATTAGGCTTTCGAGATAATGGATGTGTTACCACATGCATGGGACCGTATCGTCCTCATCTCCTCCTCTTTTCGTTTTTTTTTTCCCGACACAGACCTGTGTGGCGAAAGCCGTGACACGGCAGAATTTTTGAACCTCAGGGACAGCCTATCCAGTTATTATTGCAGGGAGGGAGAGGGGACAGGTCCGTCTTCAAACCACTGAGCATGTGGTGGTTCGATGAAAGCCTCGTCATGCGTGAACGGCAGCAGGGTTTGAGGGAGTGCGTGTACTCTCACTACGAGTCATGAGGATGCAGCCCAGCACAAAGCGGATAAACTGCCCGACCACTTCCCCGTCTCGCCCACAATGCAGTTGCCTTGGAGCAGAAGTTCCGTCTATCCAGCTAGATATTGCTATTTGTTTGGCCTGAGCCAAAAAGCCGGTTTGTCTCTCTGACCACCTTGATGCTTTTTTTTCATCTAATTGAGTAAACAGATCAATCCTCTTACAGGGTAGCGTATATAATTAGTTGTGCATTTTTTGTTATGTCAGTCCCTAAATGGCCTTAAAACAAAACACAACCAGATATTGTAATTGCCCGGTATGCCTTACAATAAGCAATCAAACAAACAAGAGCACTCTCCTCAAACCTATATCAGCAAAAGAAGTTTGAGTTGCTCTCATAAATAAGACACAAGGTAATCTTTCTATATTTAACATGTGCAATATAAATAAAATCAACACATTCATCCTGTAGCAAATCGTTGCTCCACTGGGAACCTGCGGTCCCCTAAAACAATATCATCTCATTTTCCCAAGATTCCCCCTGCAGTCCGCAATCGTTCCCCCCCCCCTTCCACGATACATGGTGCCTGCCTTGTATATTAATTGTTTCTATTAGAAAAGGTGCCCTTACAAATGTGGCCTGCTTGTACATTCATTTTGTCGCAAGAAACAGGCACCGTGATTTACTGTGTTTCATTTCCGCGGCATCGATATTTAATCAGCGGCCCAGACCACCTGCTCAGTTGCCCGGAAGGAGGTTTAGATTCCCCCCCCCTTTTTTTATTTCCACACAAGGTAATACAGCGATTGATGGCCCCATAATGCATTGCTTGTCAGTGAAATACAGCCCCTCTGTAGTCATCTGAGTTGGCTCTTTTTTTTCATGCCTTTCACATGAAAAGCCATTAGATATATGAGTTCAGAACAGGAGGAGTAGAATGTTTACGGCACACAGATCTGCTTCATAACTAACACACACCGTTGGACTGGCACCAAGAATGAACCAAAAACTTTTGTTCTTGTTGACTCTTCCTTCTCCAGTGCCAGCTTACTATTTGTAGGGGCACTGTGGCCTGAAGATGACATTCTTCAGTCGAGGTATAACGAGAATTTTGGAGGGAAGCCCACAGCTTCTGATGCATGATGGGAACAAGAGTGGATGATGGGGAAATCTCTGAGGCGTTGTTCTATAAGCGGGGGGTTCCTGGAATTACAATCTTATTCCCCTCCGAACTTCTGCAAATACAGATATATTTAATGAAGGATTTAACATCTAAGACAAAAGAAAACCAAGATGCCAAGGTATGATCTGATCATATTGCCTCCATTCCATAACATGACAGAGATATGCATTGAAAATGACAGCACTGTAGAAATTAATTCAGTCTAAAAAAATTTAGCTAAACAGATTTTAAACTGACAACACGGCTAGGCTCACCTGAGTAAGTGTTTTCAAAGAGGGATGGACGGAACAACATAACTGCTTATCCAGTACAGATTTTCCATGTGAGCAGATAGACAGATGAAGCAGCTAAGTGATCTGTCTAAGAAAGCATGACCATCTCTCCCTTTCATGGTATTTCCCACAAGCCTGATTATTTGTGCTGTTATTGTCTGCAGTGCAGTTCACACTGCAAACATCCATCTTAAGGAGCAGAGGTCAAACTCCGAATGCACTCCCCCATCTTCACTCCAGCTCAGAACCCCAACCCAGGTGAGATCTTTGTTCCATGTCTGGAAAGATGATGCATGATCCATCTAAATGCATCACCCTGCAGTGTTGTGATTGGCAGGTGTGTAAATCATACCAAGAAATGTAACCATAATACCAAACAGACTGTTTGTTGGGATGTCACTAGGGGAAAGAAGAAGGAAACACTTGACATCACCGTTCTTGGCTCCTCCTGTATTCTAGGAGTGACCAAGCAGAGAGAGATATTTTTACTGATTCCTACTGCAGCAGGTAACAGTGTAGTGTTTGATGCAAGTGTCCCCATATTAACATGATGCCATTTGAACAGTGAGATGCATCTCCATAATTGTCCTTTGTAATCCTGCACACAATTTTTCTCAAAGTGACCCTTACCCCTTGAGGATCCCTATGAGTGCCTGAAGGTCAGGGCACACTCTGGACCTTGCCAGTGGTCCTGGCAAACACAGGGACACATAGCTGTCAGTATTGGTCCTCATCTTAACCTCATTAAGTCAGTCATCTACCCATTTGGCCAGCAGGTGTCGCTGGCCATCACATCTCCCATTGTTTCCCAATGTCCTGTCCCTAGTGTGCTCCCCTGCTCCCTGGGCTGCTATGCGACTGAGTATTCCCTGCTTTAGTTCTTTGTTTTCTACCTACCTATGTGGTTCCTTTTGTTTCTTGTGGTTTTTTTTTGTTCAGTGTCAATAAAATCTCTTCTTTTTTTACTGTAATGTGAATCATCCTTCACTTCATCTTGCCCCGCCGTAACATTAGCACAATGACAGAAGATGGAAGATTTCGCAAAAGTTCAGGGGTGTACCCAAGCTCGCCTGGTGAAAATTACGTTTCAATTCAGCAACAGTCACAGCAACCCAGGACACACTCTCAGGAAGCGAAGGGCATGAGGCAGGGCACTCCCTTGTGGGAAGGCAATCATGAAGAACAAGCTCACACTTCAGACGATTTAATGACTGCAGTTCACCACAGGGCAGGAATCAAACCCACAGTTTCAAAGGTGGAAAGTCACAGCCTCCATTCAGTCATTTATCTTTCTATATAATATGATTTATAAATAAATTAGCAAAGAGTACAGCAGCTTGGAAGAAATTAAATTCTCTTACATTTTTGTCTAGTGAATTAACCAAACATCCACCCAGCTACGTTCCAGTCACTTATCCAATAGTGGGGCACAAGGTTGTGCCAAATATTTGGATTGGTAATCAATAACGGGAAAGCACTTTCATTCTACCGCAAGACAACCAAGAGCTACATTTTTCAAACAATCAGAGAAATTCAAAGGTGACTTTGTACTTTTCTGCATGATACTACACAAACCCAGAACATTATTATTTTTTTGTAAATTTCAACTCAATTTCAAGTCATCGCTCAGTCATGCGAGGCGGCGCCACAATTACCCGATATTAAAGGGAACATATTCGTGTAGTGCCTGCAATACGTCTGACAGCAATTTTATCTTCTAAGGAGCTTAAAGAGCAGAGGAGCTGTCAGACGGCGTTAGCGAGATGGTAGCTAGAGCTGTTTGCTCGCGCCACAAAATGTTTTTGTTTCGACAGAGCAGTTACATATTGTCCTCTGTTACATAATCCCGCTTAAACATTCATTCTTCACCAGCCTGCAGAGCAGCAGCAAAAGCATGCAGGAGACAATAGATGGAAATCATTGACTGGTAATTTTAGGAAACATTGGGACTGAAGCTTCCATCATGGCAGGCAGATGCCAACAGATGTTTTGCCTGACGGTTTTCCTTTCTCTACGTTACTAAGACTGGTGGTTTCCCAGATTTTTTCCATTTCCAAATACTCTGTTACTATGTGTATCTTGACACAACACCTCTAGCAGATTACAAGACATGACCACATTAATGCCTGCGGGATGTGAAGGATGGTGCAGCCTTTTCGAGGTTGTAACTATAAGTGTTATGGTAGTATTATGGAGTCTTGCCTTCAGAGCAGTTGATTTCCTCCAGGTTACCACACTGCTCCTCCATGTGACCAAGTTCCTGCCCCATGTGACCATATCCCTGCTCCATGTGACCACTCCACCATGTGACCAAGTTCCTGCTCTATGCGACCATGTTCCTGATCTATGTGACCACACTACTCATCAGTGTGACCAAGTTCCTACTCCATGTGACGACACTACTCCTCCATGTCACCACATTACTGCTCCATGCAACCATGTTTAGATGTAACTTGGCAAGTTATATCTAATTGTGTGTGACTGTGCACCCCTTGATAGTCTGCCATCCTAAGCAGGGTGTCCTCTATCTTCTGCCCTGTACTTCCTGGGATTGCAGCCAAGCTCACTATGACCCTGTACAGGATAATCAGTGATGAAATTTGAAGGAAAACCTACAGCATTTTAAAGGTGATATTCTTCATTAGCAGCTATGTCTTTCACAGGAGCAAGTCATCACCAGTATTAGTTCACCGTTACAAGGCTTCTGAACCCTTAGCTCACAAATCCAGTTCATAGCTCTTGCCTCAGTATAACTGGCTATAGCTTTAGAATGGATTTGACGCATCCTCCGTGTCCCTGTACCAGGCTACTGGCATATAGCTCGAGACCACAACCAGTGACGTTCAGAATGTAACACAGAGCTCGATCACACTGTTTAACATTTTTCAGCCTCAGATGGGCCCCACCAATTGTGAGGCTTATCAGTAGAGGAACATTCGAGATACAGCCATTCCCCGAACGAAGCCGTTCGCCCACGCCACCGCAGCAAATTCCCGCCTGTCAAAAGAAATATCTGTTCTGGTTCTCCTTCCAACGGCCCCTCCTTCCTCTGTGTGCCCAATCGGGTTTTTCGCAGGGCTCTCGCTCACTCTTTGACTCACCAAACACGTACAGCAAAAATGTTTTTTTTATATATAAAAAAACACCATTCTTCCTGAACTCTTTTCCATATTAAAAGGAACCGTGGGTGGCCTGTCGGGTGATAGAGGTGCTCTCCTTCTCTCAGTCTGTACGCCGCCGGTTTTCCTCGCCCCCGTGGGCGTGCTCGTTTGATGTATCTGTCAACCCGAGCCACATGGGGATGGCTTGTTACCGTGTAGCGGCTTTTCCTGCACGAGGGAGAGTTTGTTTTTAGCGACCATGTGCTGGACATGCTTCATTACACACACACACACCCTTTCCATTCCTTCAGCATCCATGAGTGGTAAATATCTGGTAGCCGAAACACTCTTGTTGTGCCGTCCCACCTGTAATTATGTGCGATTCCAAAGCACCACTCCTCTTTATCAGCGGAGGCAGCAATCATATGAATCCACTCAGGAACTTGTATTTATTTCCGGATGGCCCCGCGACAGACTGCACTTGCCAGCCACTGAGATTTGTTTCTCAACCGTGGAGCTTGCAATAGTTTTAATCCCAACATGATCCTCTCTCATTTGGGCCTTTCTGGCATGACGGGGCACCTTTTTCCACTGGATCCTCCAGCGGTTTAATCATCGAGATTTGATAGCGTACACCTCTGAGCTGCTGGCTAATGTGGGAATGGGGTCTTGATACGAGGTGAGCGACAAGGACCGGCACGCATCCCTAGCCCTTGGTTTGCGTCTCCCTGCCTTTTCGGGCTGGCTACAGCTGTAGGGGCAGCAGTGCTAATGACGGGATGAGGGGAGGAGCCAAAAGTTCGAGGAATTGATCCATCATCCTCAGCAACTATTGGGCCCAACACCAAGGTGGGTCAGCGGGAGCAAGGAGGGGACAGGCATGGCCACCCAAGGGTTTCTCATTCAGCTCCTCATTATCTGACCCAAGCAGTCAGGAGGAGGAACCTCTTACTGGTAAATGAGACACACCACAGCTGTCAGAGCTTTTTACTGTTGCCATACGTTCTGCTCAAGGTCAGAGATAAAGAGGTAAAGGGGGGACAGGGGCTTACTGTTGGGTGAAGTAAACACTACAGACGACCACAGTGGATGGCTGAGGGTAGTTCCGATTGCTCTGGGACTTGGCGCCTGTCAGGGGAACTCCCTGCTAAATGAGACCATGTGTGTCAGTGACCTAT
This sequence comes from Cyphomyrus plagiostoma, assembly GCA_019775915.2. Classification (NCBI taxonomy): domain Eukaryota; kingdom Metazoa; phylum Chordata; class Actinopteri; order Osteoglossiformes; family Mormyridae; genus Cyphomyrus; species Cyphomyrus plagiostoma. The sequence goes on from JABFEA020000054.1 coordinate 8,047,100, forward strand.
CTGCTAAAAGATTATAAATAAACACCCGATTTGCTGCAGTGCTGACATTAGCAGGGAGACCGTGGAGTGCCGATGACCCCCAGGCTGCACACTATCCTCTGGATCATCCCCAAATCCCGCACTTTACCGCCTCCTTGCTGTGTCACTGCTGAGAAATCTCCAGCACCGACATCGCATTTTTGATTCCTTCGTTTTTGCGAGGGCAGCCAGTGGGACAGATTCACACTGTCACAAGGTCACTCGCCCAAGTGGGACTTTGGAGGTGCTTGAGTGGATGGAGAGAAGGACAGGAGCAGAGATTGACCGAAGGGTAACACACTTAACTGCTCAGAATCCATATGTGTTTACCACCCCCACCTCACCAGTGAGAGACAATTCAGTATCGCAGCACAGAAGTAACAGTTATTTCTCAAGAGGCAGGAGCAAAGTCTTTTGTTTTATTTAAAAAAAATGGATAAATCTCTGTAAATATCTCTAATCTTCGAGCAGAACACAGAAAACAAGCTGTGACCGGCGGTGTAACCCCTACCTCCGTGACCAAGATAAACATACAAATTTACTTTCCTGTGATATTCCATGCCCCTGTACTGCCTAATTTCCCCCATTCTGGCACGCCGCCCATCTGCACGTCTGTCAGCAGAGAACACGGCGCAGGGAAAAAAGGAGAAAGCCGTTCACTTTAATTACCCACGAGGGACCGTTAAGTTTACCGTTACACCAGAGGCTCCAATAAGAAGTTCCAAACAAGCCTGGCAGAGTAGATTTTTCAATCTGTCACTGTATCTATAGCAACAAGGAAAAACAAAGGCAGAGCACCATTCTTCAGCCTACTTTTGGGTGGGCACCTCCCATGTGATTGATGCTGGTATCATCGTACCGTAATGATGGCCGACCTGGAGCGGCAAACCGGACGAACACGCGTGCTGCAAGGCGGAATCCACATTTAACGTAGGCAGAAAATTAGAGTGCGGCTCAGACAACGCCAGACTGATCTTAGCTATTTTCGCTTGATGGCTGCTTACGGCTACCTAAACAGTGCGCGTTATTTATCACGCTGTCCTCCTGCTGAGCAGGGGGTTACTTATGCTGCATTTATTTTTAAAGAAGTTTTTTGTTATCTGTCGGCGTCCCCTGTTCCTGTGTGGATTTTAACCACCACCCCCACCCAGTCACATGGCTGCACCATATCTAGATTTATCGACTGTGTCTCAGAAGATATGCTTAAGGACAAACAAAAGGTAGCAAAGCAATGAGGCGAAGCATTCCTCGACTCTCGGAGCAGGTGGGGGAGGGGACATGGCCCTCGGCGTCTGCATCTTTAAATCTGCCTCCGGGGTTGTTGTATGGGGGCCAGCGCTCGGCTCGGGTTGCACAATTGTATTTATCGTTTGCGTTTTCGGGGGGGGGAGGGTAGTCTGAACCCCATTTGCTGCCAGAAACCTCATCCCTGTTCCTCTAAGGTACCAGCAATAGATCCCGAAAGCCTGTGAGACGGGCAATAGCAAGTCTGTCTCCCTGCATTCTGGCAGGCGTGCTAACGGCACTGGCTGGTCATTTGTGGCATGGTGCCGTCACACAGCTGGAGGGTACTGGAATACCCATGCCCTTTTCTCATTTGGGGGGTATTTCAGCATTTAATTAATTTCAACTTCCCTCGCTCTCTCACCTCCATCTCCTGCCTATAAGGACATCTGTTGTTTTTCATTTCTTTTTTCCTCCATCCCCTTTCAGTGTCCCTTAGCAGTCGAGCAAAGGTTTGGCAAGAGGGGAACCAAGAAATGTCTCGCCTGTCTTTCAACATTCACCTGCTCCAGAAGCCTGCAGCCTGCCTGGGATGCAAACATCCCTTTGATCCCACAGAGGAAGCCTGATTCAAAAACCACAACCAGTGTGGGCAGTTCCAGAAGGGACTGTTGAGAATGGTTGTTGAAAGGGCGTCTTAGTTGTTAGGACCTCAGCTTCAGGGCTGTGAGCTTGATTCTATGGTTTTCTTATGCAGTCTAAAAGCATGCCGTTCCCTAAGGTGGCATCCCTAAATTACTCATAGTGTGTGCCTTCAAATACACTGGCATCTCATCCAGAGTGATCCCCAACCCAGTCCACATTTTTGCTCCTTCCCAGCTCCCAGCACACCAGAACCAAGCAATCAGGCAATGCTTTGCCTTCTCCATAGTCCGCTTTCCCTATAGAACAGTGTTTCCCAACATAGTTCTTGGGGGCCCATAGACTAAGAGCTGGGAGGGAGCAAAAATGTGGACTGTCTGGCAGGGAGCTGGAAGGGAGCAAAAATGTGGACCGTCTGGCAGGGAGCTGGGAGGGAGCAAAAATGTGGACTTTCTGGCAGGGAGCTGAGAGGGAGCAAAAATGTGGACTGTCTGGCAGGGAGCTGTGAGGAAGCAAAAATGTTGACCATGTATGAGTGCCGAGGACCAGGTTGGGAAACGTTGCCATAGAACATCCACCTCCCAAGCAACATTTTGACCTCTGATAATTGCTTCTGAAATTGCTAAAACAGAACAGATGAAATTTATGAATGCTGTTCCTTTGAACGAAGTACTCTGAAAGACTTTCCTGCTTCAGAATTGATTTTTCTTTTTTTTTTGTAGAGAGCGTGCCTTCGTCCATCTTGCTTTGTCAGGCGGCCATTAGACCTGCGAGGAGTGCCGAGGTAGACAGCAACGTGTTTATTTCTTAGCACTTCAAAAATAAGATCGATTGACATAAAGAAATGTACCACGATGAGTGCTTAGAAAAAATACCACAACTTTCTGTTAGCACTTCAACCCCTTTTTGCGAATTTGATGCTGCAGGCAGGGTAGAGATGTCACACAGAAGTGGCGACAGCAGCTCACTATAAATCTTATTTATTTTCTATCCTTTACTATCAGTCTCAATGATGTACACCTCCAACTCAAAGTGCTATGAATTGACAAGGGCAATTGATGATACACGCGCTTTAGATTTAGCAAAAATAAACAGCCTTTGCACATATCCAGGGAGCGAGAAAGTGAAGGCAAGAATTTGAGCTGAAGAAGTTTAGTAAAGGTCTTTTAAAAACAATTTGGAGAAACTTTTATAGTGGCACATAGTCTAAACTTTTCTCAAAGTAATTACCTCTCAGTCTTCAACAGCTACTGCATACTTGGTCTCTACACCAGGAGACTGACTTCAATTTAACAGACGGTTCAGATGTGTTAGGCTTTTCTAGACGTTTCTATCAGATTTTGCCCACGCAGGGGGGAGAGGGGGGCAATAAAATGCGTCAGTGAAAAACATAACATTGTAAGATTTTCGGTTTAGACTGTGGAATCGGAAAGTCGATCATTATACACCCTGCCCGGAATTCCTTGCAGGCGACTCACGTCTCTTCAGCAACAGGTCACAATGAAAATAAAACATTCCTATTTTTGAAATAAAGTTTAAGCCCAAAGAAACATCGGTGGGTTTCTCATCGTGCTGGTCCCTACTAAGATATGAAGGAAGGTTAATAAACAAAACAAGTGTTCAAAGAACCAGAAAGTAAAACAGCAGCACAAGGCCTTCTTGTCGTAACCTGATGATGAACTATACAGACACTTGAACATCTCCACCTCTGCGCAAAATATCTTGGGAAGCTTCCAGAGAACGATGTGCGGAACACCGCCGGGGAGTGTGGAAAAGAATGACTTTGGAAAGACTGGGAGAACTGAATCTTTTACTCTGGCAAAAGGGAATAGATGACTTAAGGTAGAACTGATTGAATTTTTAAAATCCAGAATTAGGTCAATAAACCTTCAGGGGGAGTGTGTGTGATGTGTGTGTGATGTGTGTGTGATGGGGGGGGGGGGGGCAGTCAGCCTACACTGGCAAATATGATGGTCACTGAGCAGCTGAATTATTTATCACCCTAAATCACAGACATATATAATTCCAATGAGGGCATTAATTGAAATTAGGCCCAGAATGGTGAATAATTGTCCTCGCTAAAAGGTAAAGATAATTGTGTTGAGCTCATTTTGTCTGCTCTCGGAAGTAATTAGAAGGCACTCTGAAGCCACAATTAGCAGTGACTAGTTAATGGCACAGCTGTTAAAAAAAATCAGATTTTGATGTTATTTGCATTGTAATACAAATAGTTATTTTTGCCTCGCTGGACAAGCATTCTGAGCGCCCTGATACTTATGACATGGGGGGGGGTTGTTGTTAAGTGTGGTGGAATGGAGTGCCGAGCCACATCCAGGCTTCAGACTCCCTCTGCACCTCCAAGACTCGCTCCACCTGCTCCAGGAACTTCTCCACCAACCTGACGCCTCTTTACATTCCCTGAAGCCCTTATGGCTGCACTTCTGCTCCTTGAATAGTCTCATTAGGTTCATGCTTTGTTAGACGTCGTTATGTAGCTCCTGCTCCGACACTGCTTGTACTGGTACCTCAGCCTTCACTGGAAGCTCAGTCTAGCCACAGTTATACCTAATCGACTCCTTTACAGCAGGTATGTTTATAACGTGCTACTTGTACATCATTTCGGACAAAAATGTCTGCTAGATGTGTAGAAAGCTATCTGTAGATGTCAGTGGAACTTATTGGCATGTCTGCGTGCGTGTGTCCTGGATGAGTCATTACAGTCCGGCTCACTGGTCGAGCAGTCAGGATACCATCTGCCCCATGCTAAGGGCAGAGCAGCGTGCCTTCAGACTAATGGACAATCCCCCCACCCCTCAAAAAAAAAACATTGGCTGCAGAACTTGAGAGCTTCATCTGAGCAGTTCATCACTGCAGAAGGAAGCCGAATCTCTTTACTGTCCTGGTACGACTGCTTCATTCTCATCCGAAGCTGGACTGCTTCCGTCTCCTCTGGAAAAAAAGAAATCTTGTTTCGTTTTAAGTAGATTAAATATGTAAATAAATAATGCACTGTTAGGTTTATGCATCTCTTCGCGACACTGAACTGTTTCATAAGCCTTGTACAGTTTTTTGCTCCTCTGAATACATTTTTTACAAGCGTAACATGACATATTTATTAAAATTCCCTTCCTTAGCACCCTTATCTTGTCGAATAAAGGGGAAGCTATTTTCAGAGAGGGTTTAATGCATGCTAATTGCTTTGGATTGCAGACTAGATGCTGGGCACACAGATTGGAGCATGCAGTTACCTCCCGTTGAAGCCTCAGTGTTTAGGTGAGGTGACGGTAGGGGTCGAGTGGGGGAGTATACAGCTGTGTCACGGCCCACCCCCAGCCGACCTAGGCCCGGTGCCTGAACGCCCACAGTCTGACATTCAGTAAAAGGTCCATGTGCTTGTGTGCACATCAGCACGGAAACCAGCGTGTGACTAAATAATCCACCGTTTCATTTCCTGTCCAGACGCACAAAAAGTTGACATTTCAGGTTTCTCTTTCAACTTCCGAAATAAATAAATAAATAAATAAATAAATAAAGGTGAGGATAGGATGTTTCCTTTTTATTACACTGGTCTGGCATAAATCCAGAAACAAAACCGCAGCGTAATTAGTACTGTAATAAAAATGAGTAATGAGCAATTTAAATATTACAGATGACAGCCGAGCGAGGAGTGCTCTAGCATGCTGCTAATGGTCTTTTTTTATGATGACTTATTGACTGCCGCTAAATCACTTATAGAGACGGTCAGCCTTGCGGCGCCGGACGGCCAGAGCCAAGCCCCCCCAGAGAGGGTCTGCGTGTTTAGGGAACCTCACCAAACATGGGGCGCCGACGTGTACTGACCAGGGGGGATGCTGGGGGGACCCCCAGAAAGGGCGGAAAGAATGGGACTTCCGGAAGACGGTTACCCGGAGATGGGGACGATATCCCGGGACGCTATGGCTGTGTTTGGAGTCGGAGATGCGGACACACCCACCCACCTGGCATGGTGAACCGTAATTATGAGATATGATGGAGGGGGCAGTGGTGCGGCAGCAAGCGTGTCAGTGGTGGTGAGGGCAGCGATGAAGATAAATCGCTTCCGAGGCAAAGGGGGGCCAGCATACGCCTGCTGGCAAAGTTCAGGCTTTTCCCTACACAGCGTGCTCCGATCCGGAGAACGATCATCCCTGAGGCGTTCAAGACTTCAGCCCCAATGCGGCGTCTCTCCTTCCAGGGCCTCACATTCGGCCTGGCTCCTCAGGACGAGCGACAGACCGCCACACGATGCAGACGCTTTCACTTGCCACTCCTATAGCGTAGACCCGCCTCGGCTTAGCTGGCCAGCGTCCCTGCCTGTTCCGTGACCCCAGCACCCCACCTCTTCGAGAGAGCGACAGAAGGCAATACGGATGTCGCGGAGAGTCCGACGCCCCGCAGCCGGACACAGGCTTGGCCACCTGGGGTCTGGCGTCCGTTTCGGAACAGCCATCAGAAATGTGCGGCAAACAGCTTCCGATTCGTCCAGAAAGGCCATGAAAACGAAACCAGGCTTTTTATTTTCCACCCCCAGCACGAAAAGAATTTGAGAACCTAACGATAAGAGTCCTTTCAAAACACCTCTCAGTATTCCCTTACACATATTTTTTGCCCAGCGGTGGGTTTGTTCATGTGACTCTGCTGCCACCTGGTGTTCAACGTGAAGATATCTCTTCTGCGGCTTTGAGATGTGGGTTTGCTCCTTTATCTGACGATGACAGATTAACGTTATTAATTTATTCTGGTTTAATTATTTATTGACTAATTTCTCCCCAGTTACTCTAGGGTTATTGAAAATTACATTACGAAGCCGGTTAGATGCCGCCACTGTTGAGGTATACGTCAGCTGCGTTTCCTTTGCTGTTTAATCCTTTTTAAAAATGGTACAAAGGAAGTTCTATCCCTGCATGTTCTCTGTGTCACTCTTCCCTGACACTCGATGCATCAACTCAGGTCAGACTCATCATTTGGAGTGGGGCATTATGGGAGGGGTGGCACTACAGAGTATGTATTAAGGGTCATAGCCGAGTCTAAGGACACCCTCATCAACCCTGTCTTCCGCATACCATGAGTTGATTGCGGCACCGCAAGGGGGACAGGGGTAGGGGTAGGGGTAGCCCTGAGTGGAATTAAAATTAAGCTGTGCACCATGGTCGTGAGAGGTGGCAGAACGAGGGTGACTGCGACCAATGGGGCCGCCTGCTAATCCTATTTAGAGCCTGTCCTCAAAATGACTGTCAATCGTTTCCATAGATAAGAAGGAAAGGCTTAGGAAGAGCAGATATCTAAAGGGGCTTCCGCTGTATACAGCTGCAAATTGGATCTTTTCTTCTCCAGACGCTATCTTGACGTATAAATAAAGCTAGCACCAAATATTTGACCTAATTTTATGCTTGGTACTGTTTGTATTTGCTTTTCATCCACTACACGGGGTTTTATTGACAGGTATTCATGGATATGTAAAGGTTAAATGAGAACCTTTATTTTGGCCGCGAATCCAGTTGCACGTCTTTGGAAAGTGGCACCGCATGCCAGCCACTTGACAGCATCAACATGGGCAGGCGGGCGGGCGGAGCAGCCAGTCAGCCGCAGTACCGGCCTCACGCCCCAAGGGGGAATTTGTAGGCGTCATTCTGACTGGCTGGAGTAGGACCTCCGCTCTGATCCAGCAGGATTAGGCGCGGAGGAAGTATCAGAGGCAACTGGACGCCCCAGGGGTCTTCACCGGCTGCTGTGAGTGTGCATAGCCGCTCACACACAGACACACACAGACACAGGGTGATAAATTATTGAAATGTGATCACTAGTCACATGGCAGGGAGTCCACCCCCCAGCCCATCCCATCTCATTGCTGGGGGAATCAGCTCACCTCACTGGCGTCGACCTACCAGCACGAATCAGGGCCAAAACAAAACATTAAATGAAAAGATTAATTTTCCATTTGCAAAAGTACGAGTACAGATACATTGGAATGCTTCTCTTTGCCTACCCAATCTCGCTCTCCATGAGACACAAATATGGATGAGATTAAGCTTGGGGGTCACAGCACAGGGTCACCCAGGATGTGGCATCCCAGGAGCTGGGGGTTAAGGACCTTGATTAAAAGCCCACAAACAGGTGGCTATTCTACTGAGGCTGGAGCTCGAATCAGCGACCTTCCAATCACAGGCGTAGTCTACCAAGCTACAGCCCACCCTCTCCTGACCTCACCAACAGACACTCGTGGTTAAAAGGCACAGGAGTGCATGGGCATGTTTGAGTGCGTGTGCTTCTTCATGGGTGTGGGGGTACATGCTTCTTCATGGGTGTGGCTCATGGGACCTCACTGTGCCTGAGGTAAATGATGTCTCTTAAAAAAAAACATGACGTAAAAGAATGTGAATATCATGCCATATTGGGCACAAAGATTAAAGTGGATCTAGATAGGTGTTTGTGTAACAATCCCACCCTTGGTGACCAAAAATGTTTAAACGGCACCCAGAAATGCGGGAAAATTAAAACTTGGCCAGGCAACAAGCAAGTCGCCTCTGAGCTCTATGACAGAGCAACAGCACCATCTAGTGTCGGAAATGCCTACGTCGTCCTTTCAGCCACTCCTTCCAGTCCAATCCTGGTACACCTTCCCATTGCGTCGGAGAGTAGTAATTGCGTGCAATAAAGTAAAGAAGGTATTTTGAGGGGGGCGGTTGGGCAGCACTCATGGGGGAGATGAAGACATTCGAAACCGATTTTTTAGATTTCCAATTGGAAAATGATTGAAGTCATAATGTCATTGCTTTGATATACAGCGGCAGAAACGTCGGTTGGGAGAGCTTGAAATACCAATAAAATTCAATAAGAGCTGAACTCCTCGGAGATGCCTTCTGAATTTAAACGCACACAATGGTATACCTGGTAATTATTTGCCCCGTTGAAAGTTTTTCCTCTCTTTCTCTCTCTCTCTTATTGTTTGCATACTGTGCGTGTGGGTGTGAAATTAGCCTGTGGAAAAAAAGTGGGGTGGGTATTGGGGGGAAGGGGTGTCATTAAGTTGTGATTATGTCTCTGTGGGCTTCTGTCAAAGGGAACGGAGCTTGTTTGAGGCGCTGCCGTTCAGCCCTGCTAAAAATAATGTCCCTCCTCTCCTCTCCTCTCCTTAAGAGCATGCATCGGATTCCTATGCACCTTGCATTGTTTCGCTGCCTTGAATGCTTCCCCGTTCAGTTATTTTACCCACCCCAGCAGAAGTGCTGCTCTTCATGTTTTGTTATCACTACACGTTGATGGATAGACAGCCTAAGTCAGAGAAGGGGTCCCGCCCTATTTGACTGGCCCGTTTTGTCCCTACAAACCCCTGTTTTCAATAAATCTTGTTTAGAAGACACTTATATCCAATATCCAAAGTGACATATAACTAAGAAGGCAGGGTCAGACTGGATTAAGGGCCTTCTTCAGGGGCCCAATGGTGGAGTCACTATGGTGGCCCAGGGACTTGAATGAATGACTTTCATGATCAGAGGCACAGATTCCTAACCTCTTTGTTCAGGAAAGAGTCTCGGTGGTTCCATGGTGACCGAGCCGAAGTTGCCATGGACTGAACCCATTGACTTCTTATCACAGGACAGACCTATTTATTTCTTGCAACGTGTCAGGGACAGACTGTGGGACTGCAGATGTTATGGAAATATTTGAAACCCAGGCCGTATTGATTGGTATAGTCCCCCCACACACTTTCTCTGGCTCCAAGGTGCAAGAGCCTGTCAATGATTGTTGCAGCCCGCTCGGTGATGGTGTATTCCCACAGGAAATCTTCATCCCCTTTGTCGTTGTGAAACGCAATATCCCAGCTTTACTCTCCCCATCATTCAGATGTATAAGATCCACCATGGTGACTAGCTTAGCGACCTGCCGCCGCAGCGTGATTGGCTAAAGATGATCATTCAAAAGAAATTACATTATCATTTTCATAGTTTTCATAGAAAGTGGAGCTTCCGTCAAGGCAGACAGGCAATTCCCAAGAAACGCTGTCAAAACCAGTAGTGGCCGCCCCTCACTCGGGGAAGGTGAAGGTGCCTTGGGGACCAGGGGAGCAGAATCCGTATTATTTCCACCCTGCCAAAAGAAAATAAATAAATAAAAAATGCGGACCGTAAATCTATTTCTCTGGTTTTCTTCCAAATGAAGAGCAGGGAGAAGCCAAGAGAGGCTTCGTCCAAGCCGCCCACCTCCTCCCCCGTCAGACTGTCCTTGGGAACGCTGCCACCTTTAAGGGAAATCATTCCCGAAATCTGAGCCGTGGCTTGTTGGAGACTCGGCTGGCGCCGTGTGAACCTGGCAAGGACCATCGCCCAGTGTGAGCAACACGGCTCTGTGTGCATCGCCACGGCTCCCGATCACTAACAGAAGATTAATGTGACGGGCCGATGCTGACGCCCTTTATCACCCCAGGGGAGAAGTTCTGCCTTAAAATGTGCACTCCTGGGGGGATGGGGGGCGAGGGTGGCCAGTAAGGGTCTTCCTGTCCTTAACTGCCAAAGTTCTCTTGGTGGTCAATCTGTAGACCTTTATTACAATATGCCACAGCATGAAAGTGAGCCCCTACGTGTGCAAGTCTGTTTCTCAGAATGAGCATAATTATTTGGCAACCTCCCATTGAAGATGATATGTTTGATCAGGTTATACACAAAGGAGGCGAATACCAGAGCTGACAGAGACTCTGTGGATAGCAGCCTATGGTGAAACACACAGCCTGGCCTCCCATGTCGCAGACATCCCTGACCAATGCCGATGGCCTCTGAGCTTGTTTGCTGCTCCTTGAAGTGCCGCCATTGTACGGTACCTCAGAACTTTGTAAATACACTTTGAGTCCAAAAATGTTACAGCTTGGAAGACATACCTGTGTTCTTTTTCAGAATTGTGGCACTCCTTTTGAGGACCCACATTTTTTGGGTCTTGGGAAGGGAGGGGTACTCCAAGGTACCCTTCTTGGTCCATTAACTTGCAGCAAAGAAAAGTTGTGGAAAATTAAAAATGGAGAGGTGCTCTTTGAGGGAGTTAAAATATGAGAAAGAAGAAGCACAATAAAGCATCTTTACTACTTGTCCTGTCTCCGTGTGACTGTCCGCCATCCAAGACACTTTGTATTGCCTCAGAAGTATTCTCAAAGCTTACCATTGTTTTAGCTGTGGCTGTATACTGTCTTTCAGAGACGAACTGTGCCACTTGTGGTTTGATACATTAGTTTCCTCTCATCTCCTATGTCCACCATTCTGACTGCTGTATAGTTTACAAGGATGGCCTGTTCCCAAAATAACTACAAATTTAAATAACTACGAATTGTGACTAAAGTGCATAACATAAATTTCATTCTTGGACAGCAAATCAGAATGAGCTAGGACCATGTTAGAGCTGAACATTTTTTTTTCCTGTATACCTTTCCAACGGTGCTGCACTTTCAGCCGATAAACACGCCTGTAACCTGGAAGTCCCGTCACTCCTGATTAGCGAGTTCTCTCATTAAAGCACTGATCCCACCCAAACCTCCATTTGCAGGTGGTGGAGAGAGACTGCACAATTTGACCCCTTTCTCCCTCTCACTTGACATCTGCAAACAGGAGCTAATGACGTATTTTCTGCTTCTGTGTTTTCCCGTGACCTCGATTCACCTCCAAGGGCATCGATAGGCCTCAGGAGCACCCAGCAGGGGATTCTGGACTGGAGCTGAGTCCGCCCAGTCCATGCCGACTCAAACGTTATGGTCCACAAAGCTCCTGTTTGATCCAGGAGGCTGGGCTGCCTGTTAGCTTGGCTCACCAGGCAAGGCAGCTGGAGATATCGGCAGGCTTCCAGGAGAAGAGGCTGCAGCCACATCCTTAGTTCCCCATGAACCTCGCGCAATCATTCCTCATTGTTCCCATCCAGATGTTAGTGTGACATTTCTGTCTACAACAGAATCCCCACAAGAATCGGGGCGGCAGAGTTACCCCCCAGGAGCTACATCATACAGTCTTGTTCATTCCAGCAAAGCAACGCCTGCAGGACTAACATGATACCCCCCCCCCCGACACATTATAAACGAGCATCGCAACATAAAAACAAGGGTCGTGAAATACCACTCGACCTACTTATTTGAAGCTAAAAGAGCAGCAAGGGAGATTCAGGTCAACAACAACAGGTGAATTTTTCACGTTGTGAATAAAGGATTCACGTAGGATTCACGTAGCAGAAACGGATGATAAACGAAGCGCCAACACACACACTGGCAGCCCTAAAACATCTGTGTTACTGCACAGTTTAGGACAGAGCTTCATTTAAGGTGCTCCCTCAGAAAACACATGAGATAGGGCTGAGGGTTCAGGTGTCCACAGCACAAGTACTTTGTCAGTGTTTATTGGTAGTTTCACTGTCATGTATTCATACCACGCTTCTGGAGGAGTTGGCTCAGTCTTACTGTGGATTTTAGCAAAGTCTGTGAGCCCCACATCCTAGATACACTCTTATGTTGAGGATCTTTCATCATTAGCAAACAGAGGCCACCCATTAATGAGAATTTAGCGGATGCTGAGCTGAGCACAGACTCAAAGACCCGGGTGAGATTCAGATACGCTTGCAGTCGTAGGAAGATCCGGATAGCCACACACGGGCTCCCCAGGCGAAATGAACCTGGTTGAACATGAAGCAGTCTGAGGGGGTGGTGGGTGTGGGCGGCGGGAGTGGGGATGTATGTGTGTGTGTGGGGGGGGAGTATGAAAAAATTGTTTGCTGCCGCAATGGGAGCTGAAGCGAGCCGACCTCAGAGAGTCGGCACTCATCCATAGAAAAGGAGAGATCAAAGACACTCTCAAACAGAGAGAGCCACCAACGGGGGGGTGGTGGGCATTTCAGGTGCTGGGGCTACGGAAAAGCTGAAACATCAAACCTCACAGCTGCAGGTTAAAAAATACAACCCCCACCACCACACAAACTCCCCTCCTGGCTGATGCGGGAAACACACCCAGAGTTCATCACCTCTGTCCATGTTAATGTGCTTTTGTACATGTTACCTTGCTGCTGAAGAGGTGCACGGCCTTGGGAAGACAGCAGCAGAGTAACCAGCACCTTGCAACTGGCGAAACAGGCGCCACAGAGCAGCCGGGGGGGGGGGGGGGGGGGGGGGGGGGGGGGGGGGGGGGGGGGGGGGGGGGGGGGGGGGG
>JABFEA020000054.1:8060242-8072372 GCA_019775915.2 Cyphomyrus plagiostoma
TTTTTCCTTTTTTTTTTCCTTTTCTTTTTTTTTTTTTTTTTTTTTTGTCTTTTTTTTTTTTTGTTTTTTTCTCTTTTCGTTCTTTTTTTGCTTTTCTTACCACCCCCCACCCCACCCCCCAACACACCAACCCCCCCCCCCCCCCCCCCCCAATACACCCATAGCCAAGCAACAGTCACCTGGGTAACGCAGTTGCAGGTTTGATTAAAGAGTCAAGAGCAGGTGCAGACAGCTCTTGTTAAGCATGGGTCTCCTGACAAAGAGAGGCTTTAGTCACAAGGGGTGTCCCCATCACATGGACGACACAGGGGACAAGCAGGAGGCCACGACTGGGGAAGCTAACAGGCATTAAACACGATCGAAACAATGAGTCTCAATTTACTGCTCCATACAAATGATTCAAAATAACACCGAATGGAGTAAATTACAGGGAATAATGAAATGTTTCAGAGTCTCAAAAAAAAATTATGTCAGGCAGTGTGAAATATTTGCGCACGCCACACTCTGGTGTGTAATAAAAGAAAAGAGCAACTCAATTATTTCTTTTTTTTTGCAGCTACTGAACTGGCTTTAATTATTGCAAAACATGGAGACTCTGGGGACAAACTCCACATCGGAAGGGACCAGGCAGTATGAGGGGATGCAGTGCTGGGAGGGTAGGGGGGGTTGGGCTTCCAGATCAAAGTCAGGCACCATTTACACCAGACAAATCAAGGCTGGCTGGCAGCAGGCGCCACTCTTGGGCCGCTGGCGCCTCGTGCAGGCCATCGAGCACAAGTGAGTCTGTCACGCTCGGCAGCCAATGCCAGGAGCTGTCCTTCTCGTCCATAACCTCCGCCCCCCCAGCCTGGCACTGTCCTCAGGACAGTCGTCTGTGATTCGCCATGGTGAACTACAGTTCCATAGCCCTACAGAATGACCCAGGTCGGGATCCCTGTGAGTGCTGTTATCATAAAGGCTATGGCTGTGCTTAGATTTTGGACTACGATTAAGCTTGAGAGGTCATGCCAGAGATTCTGCTTGGAAAAAATCAGGAAAATGTTGCAGCGGTGCTACTGGAGATTTTGGGCCCCTTGAAAGAATATCATATTGGGCCCCCAACCAAGACCAATCCAATTATACCCCAATTTTTTGGAGCCTCTGTCACTCAGCGGGCCTTGAAACCGTCTTGGCTTTTCCACCATTTTTGAAGGCCCTTTGGGAGTTAAGGCATGCCGATGATGAAATTTACTGAGCGCAGGCCACATTTAACTTGGCCCATGGGTCAGTGTTGTGGTATTGTTTCTGAAACTGGTCCTCGGAGTTCCTTGGCAGTTGAGAGGAAGCAAAAACACGGAGTGCCGTATGGTGGACCGGTGAGTCCCCTTGCTTGCTTGGCCCACTGTAGACCTCAGACCCCTATATATTATGCCTCCTCCCCATAACCACAGGATGATAACAGTAACTGATATGCTCCAGTGGGGGCCAAATTAGCAGGGCTGCTCAAGATCAAAGGCGGCGAATGTCGGCTTCAGGCAAATTAGAGGCATCTACAGTGAAGCTTCTGGTCAGTCACAAGAATCTGAGAAACATTTATGTAGCATTTTGTCTATTCAGGTCCTTGAAACAACCAGCTAGAAGTCAGCGCTGCAAATCCTGGGGGGTATTTTAAAATATGAACAAGTCTTAATATCCCCAGACATCCGATTTAGTCACACCTAACAATAATGGGAGTGAGAGCACCATTCAGAGTCAATTCTGTGCCAACAAAATTGGTCTTGGTGGAACTGTGGAACAGTCCATAGGCAGAGTTTATCCTTCTCAAATTAATTAAAGGTTCTGGTTATTTGATACAGAATCCACAGGCTACTGCACAAGTAATGATGTGGCATACACAGCGCCCCCTCTGTCTCTCTCTCTTATTACACATCAGAACTAATTGTTTTCCCTGCTGGAAGAATGCTGGCCATGCAATGTCATTGGCTAATAATGATCAAAAGCTCCGTACTGATGAAGCTAGTTGGCCTTGAGCCTCCTATGTTGGGAGGGACTAATAGGCCAGTCTGGTAGCCAGGAAGCTGCATCATTCCATCCATCAGCGGCAGGTTCAGCAAGGTGCCATGCTATTGGCTGAGCCAGTCAGGTCATAAATCAGAGGAGCGTACATGAACCGCCCCCATCTAGTCTACTAAGCTTCTGCAATCAGACTATGGTCAGCATTTTCTAACAAAATTCATCCAAGGAATGGTTTGCAAAAAAAGAACAAAATATGGATCAGTTATTAGTGGGGCTACTGCCAGTTAACAAGCTGGTACAGAAGTGCGTAAATACAGGAAGGACAGCAGTGGTGAGGACCCCCCCTCAGAGGAAACCTGCCATGTGGTCAGATATATCAGATCTCAGACACACATCATGCAGTGTCAGCTGATCCATCTGACAGACGAATCGCTTTCATCTCTGCTTGTCTATCTGCGGGATGGCATCCGAGTTACCCCCCCCCCAGAGTCGCTCACCCCCCTTACCTGTGCCCACCCGCCTCAGACATGTTTCATAACTGACAGATAATAAACCGGGGTACTGGAAGCAGGTGTGTGTTGGTGTGTGTGTGTGAGGGAAGGAAGGGGGGGCATCGCCCGGCACTCTGATTTATTGAATTCTGGTGCTTTTGGGATGTGGTTGCAGGAAGGAGGGCCGGAGCTCCGCGGCTGCCGCTTTCCGTCAGACGAGGCGGATCCACAAGCGCCGCCCACTCGGAGAGACGAGATTAAATCGTAATCAGCCGTACCACCTGCACGCCGCACCCCAGTGGCAGAGATAGCACCCGGGAGATATTCCTTAATCCAGACGCACACCTGTCAATATCCCAGAGCACGGGGCTTCCGGAGACGGCGATAATGCCTCGACGGGACGAAAAAGACCCGCTCCTATCAAACGAGTTTGTCCAGCTGACAAAATGCGCAATGGCCCTCAGGGCGACAGCAGCCACACCCTAATTCCTAACGTATATAACTTTTTCAGCACAGTGAGGGGGAGCAATCTGCCCCTTCCCCCCCCCTCCGAGCCGCCACTGACGACCATCCTCCACATCTGCTTCTTGATACATTACCGCGTTCAAACAGTGACACCAAGTGGTGAGTCCGGGAGCTGTTTCATTTTCCCGCACGCGCATTTACCGAAAATTTGAGCTTAGAGAAGAAAAGATAAAGCCTGCATCTTTTTCACTTTCTCCAATGCATATAAGAACATTTCAAACAAATACCAGTGCCAAGAGCGGAGAATCAGTTCTTTCACTCGTCAGATTAAATATAAAATTCTTTCGACGAGGTGTACAATAAATTAGGCTTAATTTGAATCTAGCACGTCAGTGGGACGCCTCATCTTCAGTGATATTAATTGCATCACGCAATTAAAAAAACTTTCCCTGAGATCAAACTCACCAACCACTCGCCTGAATACTTTTCGGCTTTTAATGGGGAGAATTCTTGTTCGGCAGTCAAAAGTAAATTGTGCAGACCTGTGCCGTGTTTGAATATTATGATTGTCTCTACAGTGCAGAGAAAAGGCCACTAAACTTCTTGAACTCATTGAGTCAGACAGTATTGATGAAATGCTCTTCTAAAACCCTGAAGCACACCTCAACATGAATTCGGGGCTATTAAATCCCTACAGTTGCTGCTAGACTAAATCAATATTCCTAGAGTGAAATAAAAGGGCAATTTCATGGCAAGAAGGTTCCGTGTTCTTCCCAGAGAAACCATCGTGAACAGAGTTTTACTGTGAATAAATTGTTTGCTCACACAGAAACTGAAAAAGCAGTCAAACACCACATTATAATGATTGATATCACATCTGATGAGAAGTGCTCCAGTTTCAGAGGAGGAAACTTTTTATGTGGGAATATCTGCTTCAGAAAGAAACGCAACTGCTCTTGTTGGGTGCACATAATATGTACGAAATGAGAAAACTCTTAAACGTCAATGAAAGATGTTACGCCGTGGCAGAAGACAGCTGCAGCAGAAATAGTCTCACAAAAATTGGGAGGAACCATCAAGTGAGCAGATGCTACGTTTTCAGATGATTTCTCTGGCTTAAAAGAGGCTGAAATGCAAAATTAAAATCTGCTACAGTACGAGTATAAACTGTAAGAAGCTAAACGAACAGTCTGCAAAGGATGAGGAAGGAAAAATTAAAATAACAACAATAACATTACTGCTGCGAGAAAAAGTTTATAAATTATATGGATTTCTCCATTAACGGTACCTAAAACGTGGCTTTATATTTATCATCTTAAAAGTCATAATAAGGCAGGCGTATTTTACAAACAACACACAAAGCATTTTATATTTTCTTTAGTGAAGAAAGTCACTCATATTGAGGATCCTTTGGGTAACTGGAGGTCAGTCAGAGTCAGGCACCCCCGTCGCTTCAGATGTGTTTTTGACCTACTGTATCATGTAAAAG
This sequence comes from Cyphomyrus plagiostoma, assembly GCA_019775915.2. Lineage (NCBI taxonomy): Eukaryota > Metazoa > Chordata > Actinopteri > Osteoglossiformes > Mormyridae > Cyphomyrus > Cyphomyrus plagiostoma. The sequence goes on from JABFEA020000054.1 coordinate 8,064,683, forward strand.
CCACAAAATGGCTTTTTAAGAGAGCTCTGTTTGAGTATAATGCAGCTTCATGAAGAAGATTTCAGGGGAATATTGAAAAACAGTTGCTGGGGCTTGTAAATGGAAAAGATTTTAAAAATGATTTCTATAGACTTGGGGCTTCATTAGTCCACAGTCAAACATATGGTTTACAAATGGATGGAATTCAGTACCAGTGTTAGGCTTGGGAGTGGGCATGCAATTCAGACCAGTGCAAGTGAAGGTGAATAATTCTGAGACCAGTGACCAGAAGCTCTAGGACTTTGAGGATCTGTTGCATGTGATAACCTTCGTTCACCATATGGTAGATGTTACATCACACAACCAACCACCTCAGGGAGGGTGGAGCCGTGCAGCAGGTGATACCTCAGCACCACACTAGTCCAAATGGACCCGTGTGAGATTATTCTGGGGGGGGTGGGGGAGGGGGCGGAGTGCCAGTCCTGCCACCAACCCCCATGTTTTCCCTGTAAGTTGGAGGACCTCCTTACAGGCCTGGATGTAGATTAACATCATACTGAGGGTGAAGCAATTGCAGGTTAAGGGCCTCGCTCAAGGGCCCATGAGAGTAGAATCACCCCTGGCATTCACCCTGGGATTTGAACCAGCAACCATCCAATTTCACCACCACTGCACCCATAGGGTAGGGGCACCAGATAACCCATGTCAGCAGGGACATTTTGACATGGACAGGCTTAGGTTTTACAAGCTACTTTCAAACTGAAAGGCTCCTGTGTTTGGCTAAGTAGTTCAGCCCTTCTTGTGCTTTGTATCCTTGACTGAAAGACTCATCCAGCTGTTTCACATTGATGGTAAATGAAATGCATTTATATAGCGCTTTTCTACTCCTATGAGCACTCAAAGCACTTTACAGTTTATGTCTTACATTCGCCCATCCACACACACTCATACACTGGTGGCAGAGGTTGCCATGCAACGTGCCAACCTGCACACCGGGAGCAATTTGGGGTTCATTGTCTTACTCAAGGACACTTTGAGGGGGTCAGGAGGAACCAGGGCTCAAACCTGCAACTCTCCGGTTGCCAAACGATAGCACTCCCTCCAGTGCCACCACCTTCCCCACATTAGTGACACATGTGTGATTATAGGAGACTGACCAATCAGCACCGCACAGAGAACTCAGTAAAATCCAATGGTCTGTACTATGAAGCGGCTTCTCGGGGTAACTGGTCAGATTTAAGGCTTTGTAGTACAGGCCCCTGGTCCGTCTCATTGAAATGGTGATTTACAAAGCCTGTCCTAGCTCAAAGTGTCCCCCCTGATATGGATTAGTTGGTCACCTTTAGTCACCATAAAAACACAAGAATGGTATTCAGTTTTTCTCTCCAAAAATATCACTACCCATCAAAAGTTTGCTACAATCATCTAGTTGTTCCACAGAGCTGCGTTTTGTTTGGTGAAAACAACATCCTATAGGCCAACCCTAAAACCTCACCCTCATGGTTAACCGTGAGGCTGGAGGGAGTTTAATGGGGAGGGGTCCTTCACTGCCCCAGGGTCTGGCCGCCTTGTCATTACTGAGGGCTGCGAAGTTCTATGAGGAAATCCTACAGTAGGGTGTCAGGGTGGCCGTCGGGTGTAATGCTGCAATATCATGTAACACGGCAAAAATTCAACAGGTTCCATTTCATAGTCAGAAATAAAAGTCCTGACCTCAATCTCACCGAAATACTGGGGTGTGTAACCGCAGACCAAGTATTCCAGCAAGTCATCGCAAAACTATACATGATCTGAATGTCTGTAGAGAGGAATAGACTCAAAATACCCCCTAATCACTGTGGAGGTCTCATCAGCAGTATGGTTGACGTTATTGCCAATTTTTACTGAATTATATGATTTCACATACTTTTTCCACCAGTGACCTGGATCATTAAAATAATTTGTTCGGTAACATATGCTTGAAAGTGTTGTGTGCTCATTAAACAAGATGTTCTTTAAATCCAAAAGGTTCGCAAACTTTTTCTCACAACTCGTATCTCCAGTAGTATGAATATTTTCAAAGTTTCCAAAGCCATTAGCCACATTAGCCGAAAACCTGCCCGCGGATTTATGAGAAAAGAAACATTTATTGGAATGGGGAGGGGGAAAAAAAACGACAGCTCTTAGCTAAATGTAAATCCCCAGTTTTAAAAGATCATTCATCACTGAGTGTCACATAACTCAGCTCTTTGCGGGAAGGAGACAACAGAAGGGATCACTGCCTCTCTGCCAGACAAGCCAATACACCATGAGGTAATTGAGGGAAAAGTGGAAAGCAGAAAAACGACGGCTATATATCTAATCAACATCGGCCTGCCTGACAATTATGTTCCTCTGAGAAGGATGAGGATGTGATTTAAAGGGGGCCTCATCCAATAGGCACAAGAAAGGTTATAACTTTAAATTAGGAGGGAGGGTGAGCGATTCAGTCTGCTCCATGTTTTATATGACACGTACCTCGGCGCACCATCAAAACCCAAGAAACACCTGGTGTTTAGCTACGTCACGGCAACATTTACGATATCTATATGTGTTAAGCATTCTTATCTTCTAGGCATGCATACTAAGCAAAGTGTAAACGCTTTTATTACCCTGGATATTAATCGGGGCTACTATTAAGAAAAACCATAAAATTTTGTTAACTTTTATTAACAAAAGCAATCAGAAAACATTTTTGTAAAGCTGAGATAAAATAAGTTACAAAAATAAAAATAAAAACTACAACTATACGAAAATTATTTTTAAAAAGCTGTTTCCGAATGTATAATAAAGCAAATACAAACTGCACATTTCTGTTACCGTTTTTTAATACTACTTAGCTGAAAGAATGATTTTTCTTTCCTCCTTGACTGACATCATACAATGAAACATAATATACAATATTGCCTTTAGGCAACCATTACTGGAATATGTTTTGTCCATTTTGAGGATGTTAGTACATATTTGAAATCATGTAGAATTCTTTAAATACCCGACACACAAAATAGCTCTACAACTTTGCCAACCCTTAGTAATATAATTATTAAAACAAACTAAAATACATTTTAAAAAACTAAATGGAAAAATCTTTAAAATAACCAATAAAAACCAATAAACCACTGAAATGGACTTTAAATGAAAATTGAAAATGTACACAAAATAAAAATTAAAATCATAACACTGAATAACCCTGAAAAAATAGAATGTACTCTGGTAAATATCATACACAGCTTTGGCACAGCGTGTTATATGCAGCATTTCTTGTACTTAGGATTGTAACTAGAATCGCAGGTTCATCTCTGTGACTGATAGCTAACCTTGGGTGCCTGAATTAGAGAATAAAATCCGTTTGATATAAGCGTCCCCTATATAATACGATTTGTGAGCTGGCAGGGCGCAGGGCCGGGTTTGGCTGATCTGTTGGAGCTCGGTGACGATCGATAGGCAGCCCCCTGGTGACACCCCCCAGTTAGACTGCTGTCTTCATATTAAATGGGGGCAGCTGGGCAGGTGTAAAACAGGTTGGGGAGCACGGGCAGGGCACCCGACGAGGGGAATTACAGAAATTATGGTTTAGCTACACGGGGCAGAGATGTTTTTGTTTGTTGTTCCTATTTTTAAATCATTGTTGGATCATTTTAACGTTGTTAAACGCCTCTGACTCATACCGACTTTGTTATTATGATGCAAACAGCACACAGTTTTTATTTCAACGGAACATTGAATTATTACTCTGCATAGCCCCTGTGTATCAGTAACGATTCCTGTGCACACTATCACCCCACATCTCTCTGTGATCTTCCATCAAACCCAGACCTGTTTCCTGGGGGGTTTGGGTGTAATTTCGAGGCAGTGACTGAGAAGCGGACTGAGGAGAGTCGAACTTTCCGGGGGTCTTTCTGCGAGGCTGTACCTGTTTATAAACTCGACCCAACCCTTCATTTAATTCAAAAGGGAAAAAAAATCCCAGGATTCTCCTCTGGAGGAGCAATCACCCCCATCACAAGAAACTGGGAGCCAATGGGTTGCCAAAATGCCAAAAATTAGTAAAAACAGGTGTGAGTAATTATTATAAAACTCTGCAGTACGTCTTCTTTTCACAAATCTCAGCAGAGGCCAGGCACCAGGCATATTACACTCTATTTAATAAGGGATCCGGCCCCCCCCCCCCCCAAAAAAAAAAATATATTTTTAAACCATCTTGGAATGTGTTCCGTATTTTGTAGTATCCTGGCACAGCAAACTTTAAAACTTTATTTTAAACTTTTTTTTTCCTCAGTTTATTCGTAACTTAAAAAAAAATCGCAGTTCCTTAAACATGGCAACAAATATACGCCAGTTCCACACTTGTAGAGGGATCTGAACACCGAGGGGCACTCTTGGTGTCCTGCTGTTTTTGTTCAGTATTTATTAAGGGTATTTGACATTAAAATCTCATTCCTCATGGATGTTGCGCCTTAGGTCACCTGGGGAATCCAATCACCGCGTTTTGCATTAGATGCATATACTTGTTTCGTTTTTCTGTACACGAGAGAGACGCCAATTTATTACTAAAGAACTGCACGTCTTTAGGCAGAATAATGCAGAGCTAATGCATAACTAATGCAAACACCTCTGACATCCTCCGCGCGCACAGATGCTATTTATATACGTACGTATGTACTTTGTGCCTCTTTTTTCCAGCCTGTGCGGATTTATTTTTGAGAATAAAATGCTTTATACCTTTCCTGCTTGCATTTGAATGTCCACCTGCCTTCTCTTTTTGCGATGCATCAAGAGTCACTCGAGCCCCCCACGTTTCCGCTACCCTGGTTTGCAGCAGACGAGCGGAATATAAATGCGGACCCGGACCAGGGTGCGAGCGGCGCACCTTCCGTCTTATTCGGCCGGCTCGGAAAAAGGGGCATTAATCACCGCACTTATCTCCGGGACTCTTATCCGCGGCCGTATATTAAATTAGACAGCTGGAAATGAAACCCGTCTTCCATGTCATGGGCAAATTATTAGCAGTTTGTTGGCTCGTGGGGGACGAAATGGAATCTTTGGGGGGCCTCGGCAGAAATATCAGTCATAAAGGGAATGACCCTTTGAAACTCTGCACGCGCTTTATCACTCAGTTCCCAATGTGCCGTAACACGAATGCATCCCAAAAAGCAAAGGAAGTCGGCGCCATCAATCTGGATTTAAATAGCCATGCAGATGTGCTCGGTGCAGTCATATTTCATCCCAGAAGAGGGCGCTGTAAACACGCGTCGCGACAAGGTTATGTAGGGGGTTATATAAAATTGTAGGATTAGGCCTACGTTCCACGAGACAACACGTTAAGTGCTTTTCTTAGACCAGGGCATGATCTATTTAATAATAATAAAAAAAAGAATAGCAGTAATAGTATCATATTATAGTCGGTCCAGCCAAAGTGCATTGTGGTTACAGAAGGGAGAAGGTTCTACTCAAAAATGGGCAAAAAATTGTACATATTGTTTCAAAGCATAAGTTGTTAAATAAGTTTCACTGAATTAAATGTGAAAATGGTATGACCAAGAGTAACTATACAGTCTCATTCCAGGTAGTTTAATAGCAAGATTTAGCTGTTAAGAGAACTTCACTGAGCCCCCAGGACCACTGAAATACAAAAAAGGATAATTTAGGTATGAATAAACTCAACAAAACAACACACATAAGTGGCAGTAGACAGTTAGACCTATTTGAAGACATATAGGGTGCAACCACAGGATCTGAGTCAGCCATGGAGGCGAGTCATGCATGCGCTTCCAATCTGAGTCAGCCGTGTTGAACTATTAAAGTATTAAACTATCCAAATAATAAAGGACTTTAGACTATCTGCCAAAGCAGCACCCTTAGTTATAGAAAGTTAAGGTCCATCTCACATATTTGCATACATTTTGATAAAATGGCTGATTACATGTCATTGTTTGTATGGACATGGTCAAAGCCCCTAACAGCAATTGGACATTTATGTTTGTTTGTGGACACTACCTGTGCACTTGTTCTTTGCACATCTGTTCATTATTCCGTATCTGCACATATTGTTAAATGCCACATGTCTTGTTTTGCTTTTTTTCTACATCACCCAGACTGCTATCCAACTGAATATTGAAACAAAAAACAGAACTAAAGTAAAAAAAGTTTAAACTAAAAAAATTTTAAACTAAAACAAAATAAGAACTCTGGGCGGGGTAACCCACGATAAAATTTGCCAAGAGTAGGGGCCAGTCACCAATCAGTTACCTAATTCCCATTTGTCAGATGGATGCATGTTTACAGACTTGAAACTGGTTGCACAAACTTTAACCGATCATACCTAAATTTCAAATCCATCTCTTCTTCGGAATGCCATCGGGGCGAAAAGCCTCTGAATCAACAGATAAAATTATGTCATCTTAAGAGGTTAAAAATCTACATGTTACCACATTTATTTTGGATGTCTTAAGACGGGTGGCTAATTTTATACGCAAAGGACCTGTCATACCCCGATCGTCCGCTCCTCCCGTGTGCCATGCCCCCTCATTAACCCAGCGTGGATTCCCGGTGTTTACCAGCTGTCCTTGATTGTTGTCATTAGTTCATTGTATTTAGTTCGCGTTTCCGTTTGTTTCCCAAGTCCGGTCATTGACGTTATGTGTTTGGTGTATTCGTTTCTGCCTGCATTCACCTGGATTAAACCCCCTGTTCCCCGCTTCCTGGCTCCTTGTGCTTTTGTCGGCGCTCCGGGCACCCACCCTATAACAGGGCCGGTGTGTGTGCAGGTTTTTGGGATAACTTGTAGGTCAGCTGTTCAAACCCAGGTGTGAGGACTCTTTGGCGAATCAGTCCTCTAATTAGTAATCTAATTAGGAAGTTGTGGCGAAAACACGCACATACACTGGCCCTTTGAGGATAAGATTGCCCACCCCTGTCTTAACACTTCCAAATTTGGGTCCTACCACTGAATCAGTTTTTTGGGGGAAACTGTATCTACAATCATTATAAGAGAGACAACGATACCCCACCTGTATGCAAAACAATTATACACTGCTCAAAAAATTAAAGGAACACCTTGAAAACACCTCAGATCTCGATGAGAAAAAAATTCATGCTGGGTATCTATACTGACAGGGACTGGGTAATGTGTAACGAATGACAGGATGCCACATCGCTTGATGGAAATGAAAATTATCAACCTACAGAGGGCTGAATTCAAAGACACCCTGGAAATCAAAGTGAAGTGATGTGGCAGTTTGCCAAAATTTCATTGCAGCAACTCAAATTGTATTCAGTAGTTTGTACAGTATGACCCCCATGTACTTGTATGCATGTCTGACAACGTTGGGGCTGCTCCTAATGAGACGACGGATGGTGTCCTGGGGGATCTCCTCCCAGATCCGGACCAGGGCATCACTGAGCTCCTGGACAGACTGAGGTGTGATCTAGCAGTGTTGGATGGACCGAACATAATGTACCAGAAGTGTTCTATTGGATTTAGGTCTTGTTGATGCCCCACTAATGCACTTGTAGTTACTTTCATTAACACCAAAGCGGCTGAAACAGATTAACAATTCCCTCTGCCACTTTTCTGACCAGATCAATATCCCAGAAGTTTAACTGACTTGATGTTATACTTTAACCCTCTGGCGCATAGCGGTCACTACAGTGGACAGCTGTTTTAAAAGTAATTTTCTCCCAAATGCGATAC